>SJJU01000106.1:0-179912 GCA_012932125.1 Conopomorpha cramerella
CAGAAAGTGAACAAGCTTATCTTAAGAACCAATAAAGATACAATTTTAAGATAGTACTACTCACTTTCACCATAAAAAGTATTACTTCATATAGACACAGCATTCATACCAAAATTGGTAATGCGTAGGTCTTAAGTACCTACCTACGTGAACATAACGAACCATTTAAAAACAATTAAACACTTATTCCAATATTTTCGAAATCGCAAGAGGAGTAAATGACTTCATTTGACCTCGCTTATGTCCCTGTTAAATCAGCGATGAACACCGATTAGCATTTTAATTCAATCGCGGAACGAAACGTCTGCCCACACCGCAACAATGGCTGGCATGTTATTACGAAGCGCTGTTCAACAGCAGAACTGGGACCAGTTTAATAGCCACGCCAGATTTGCAGCTATTAGTGAAATAATCTACACAATCCACTTTACCGTGTTAATCCTGACCAATCAAGGCGAAAACCAAAATCTACAAATATTTTTCTCTATAAATTGAAGTGAATAAAAGATCGTAAAGTTCACTTTGGTATTGTTAACGCGTTAACGCACATGGCGGCAATTAGCGAGTCATTTTTTGCAATCAACGACTGATCGTGAGAAAAACATACATCTCTATATTGAACAGTGGGTGTTGAATTGCCTAGATTACGTCTTCCAGACTCCGGTGTAGGTGCGGTAGCCATACATAGCGTATGTACCTGCAATAAAAACTTATCATCACAGCTATGGTTGCACAGTTATGCTGCGGATATTTCATCATATGAACATTTTTTAAAACATATATCAATAAATTAATGTAGAAATGTATATAAAACTTTTTACAGAATCTTTCTGCTCATTCTCTGACATTACTTGATACAAGTTACATATGTGTTTGTCTGAGCAGTATGAGTCAATTGTTCGGTGACCGGCGACGATCCGGAACCGCCTATACTCATTGACTTTGAAATTTTGAAATGTCGCGAATGCGTTGACCTCACGCCCGTCGACCACCGCCACCGGCGTCGCGACGCCGCCGCCGCCGTCACAGCACGGCTCACTTCATCAATCTTATGATTACCTGGTACAAGCTTAATATCTTACTTCAAACTAATATACACAATAACTATCGCTTTATGTTTCTGGGTGTTATTATTTACTTTTTCGAAAATTCTACATAGATATTAGATACTTAACGTATTTACTTGAATAAAGTAAGCCACTGATATGCTTACTTTTAAACTGAAGAATTTCATATAATACCATGATCATGGTATCTTCAGTTGATTTATATCTCTACATCAGGACCGAGGGAGCACATAACCAAGTTTACCACTGGCTCCTTTGTTAAACGAAAATTGTTCATTTTTTTTCTGTTTTAAGTTTGTATCTGTCATATTCAATTTGATCAGTGGAAAATCCTGTTTACTTCACAAAGATACGTACGTACAAATAATGCAACATCTCCGGAGATTGACTTTTATTATAGGTAAAATGCATCGCAAACTGTTTTCCATTTTCCGGGAACTGTTTTGTAAAGTCTTTCTCTTCAATTTTACAGGAAAATGTCAAAGACTCGACGCTGTCGTCAACACATAAATTATGGATACTGCGAATAAGACATTGAAAATATTTTCCATGTAGCTTTCAATCAATAGGTACAATGTTGGAATAATTTGACAATAAAAAAGCTTAAAAGTTCGGTACACAAATTAGAACTCGTTGTTTATAGATATCACAATATTGAATAACTTTTCCTTTGAAATACCTGCCATGAAACTACGAGTAAGGTATGGATCGATAAAATGGGTTAAACTTTACTCGGAAATCAGCCTAACAGTTACGAACCAAAGAGTAGTTTTTTCGTTGTGGGGTGAACAGAACTTTTCATGACATGATGTTGCCTCATAATTGCGTCATAAATGGAGATATCGATAGCCTTTCCGCGGCCCAAATATTCCTTCAGTTGCCTTTTACATCCCGTACTCAAAAAATGCCCCAAGTATCATTAATTTTACTTCTCAGATCGACGCAGTACCTACCATACCGAGCATATTGTGGTAAGAATGTCAAATATAAAGACATATTAAATATTTCTTTTTCTAACACTGTGAATTCACGAATTGAGATTTTGTTAAGACCGGCTTTTATTGCAACCATAACATCCTTATTCACAGTAAACTGTTTAAATAGTAACTAAGTAGTAAGGAAAGAAACACTCACTTAGACCAATTACTAAAAAGGAAACAACTACAGTGAATAAGTAAAACAATATTCCAGTAACATACGATTACTCAACTCGAGAAACCAGACCGGAAAATTATCCTTCATTTTAGAGCACACTCTTTATAGCAAAATGGATTTAACCTAATCTCTGCCGCATTTATACGAGAGTAAGACAAAAAACACGAGTGATGTAAGTCGGCGTAATGGTGGGAAGTTTTCGTATGCAAAAAAAAATATAGCTGATCTCGCTCCACATTAGCTGAGCCATGTGTCGTTGGCAGGTTGTCTCCTCCAAGGTCGAATCAGTAATTAATCACCCGCGACCGGGTCACGATGTTTATAATAAAAATATGTAATAAAATTGATATTAACGGTTCGGATTGTTTACATTTTGTATAAAATGTTGTGTGTTCATGAAAACACAATACGTTCATATTACCTGCTTATTTGAAACTACGGAGATCTGTTAACTCCATTTTTTTAATTGAGAAATAGTTATGTGGTTTCTCGGACTCTAAAGTGACAAATTCATTCATCATTGATTTATCTGAAGAGCCATGGAACAATCCGAAGGAAACAAATAATACCTAATTTAAGGCAGAGAGTAGCACCTAGGGTGTATTAGATTTACTTTACGTCATACATTGAGATTGGATTATTTGCTAATTATATTTATGACATACCTGTCGTATAATAGCTGGTATAATATTAGTACATTGTCGTGTGTTGAAATGAACTGTTTCTTGCTAAGTTCCAACAACTTTGTAACTATGTCGGTAGAAATAGTTCATTTTCAACTTGGATACATAATATTATAGAGTGATAATGATAAACAAGCGCGAGCAGTTGTTCTGTCCGTCTCAACTCTCAAGTATTCTCATGATGGAGAGGCTTCATCAGCAAGTGGGTGGGTTATCATAAGTGGTTAATATGCAGCGGCCGATCGATCACGCGCTCGATAACTGCTCGTCGCGGGAAAAACCTCATCAATATACAAATGCGTGGGCGCAGCAGAATCGCGCCGATACATTTATTACTACATTTATTCATATTAGACAGAGTCAGCTTTCTACTAAAGAACTAAATTACGAATAACTAATTAGGTAGGTATTTGAAAAACTACAGTATGTTGATACCCGCTGTCCCGTGGACCGAGGCAATAATGCTCGGAAATGTAAATTGGCTGAATATTTATAAAACAGAAATTCTATTATGATAATTCCGTAATCATTATAATCTGTTTCGATCGCGGACTAATTATTTATTTACTTTTTAAAAGCATTCGCTTGCGAAAACGCAGCGACGATGTTTAAAAAAAGCGATCACCTGACGTGTATCACTGCGCAGTTACATTCGTTGATATATCAAGAATCGTGTTTATGTCCAACTAATGCGCGTATATTCTCCCAAAACAGGTCGTTAACGCTCCAAACGTGGCTCGAATGCATTACGGAAAGAATGTCGCGAGTCCGACTACGTCCTCCACGCCGCCGCCTCTCTCCTCGCCCCGGACTAAGAAAATTACCTTTCATGTGCACCGATACTTTAATCGGCAAAGCAAACAGAGAGAAAGCATTTAAAAAAGATACGAAACAAGTATTGCTTTTGACGAAGAAAGTTCACATTGCTATTAACATAAACTGCTACAATTATGTATCGCAGGCGATAACGAACTTTCTTTGATCGCGAGCTGGGATGAAATGTACTGGCAGTGATTGGTCGAGCTGGCGGCAGTCACGCTGTATGTGTCAATTTAATAAATGAGTGTCGGTACCGCCACCGCCGCTATCGCTACCGCCGCCGCCACCGCCGCCCCGTGGGAGCCAAGTGGGAGCCTCGGGCCGCCGTGGCCGGACACTGCCACTCATTGATATTGATAGATACCCGACTTCGGAATGTTTGTCCTATTATCCCACTGAATCGGGACATTACGCCGGATAAAGAGCTTCGGATCAAAAAATAATAACTCAAATTCTCGCGCCAGAGCTTTTAACGCCACTCCCAGTTCCATTTGTTCAGAAACTCTCAACAGTCGGGCGTGCCAAGTCGCTCATTGAATTTTCTTCCAAGAACTTAACCTAAAGTGGATTAAGACTAATCTCGTTAATAAGAGTGAAAATAATAAAGTCTGTGTGAGGTGCGATGATGGATTCTGTTTTTAAAATCACTGACTGACGGCATTCAACTAATAAATGGTTTTTCTACCGATCTTATATATCAATCTCTTAGGGAAAACTACAAAAAATACGAATGATAAAAGTCAACAGGCACATGTCACGGTCCCCAAAACAACTATGTAGTTTGTGGTTACCGCGTTCTTTCTAAGGTTTGCCTCAATTCCGCAATATTTTTCTTTGCATTTCACGTAAACTAGCAATTTCCCTCGGTATATTAGAGCGACCTTTGCCCCGCAAACATGGACCGTAACGCAGATTAGGTAAGGTTACTTTTCAGTTGATGAAGATAAATAACATGTTAGAGTTTCTTGTGAAATATTATTCAAAGCAGCGATTTGTCGTCGACAGCCGATCAATAGCATTGGCCCGGTACACAGCGTTCAATTTAAACTTATAGGGTAAACTACTCGTGCTGGCGAGTCACTTAGAGAAGATGTTGTATTGACAATCTCTCCCTTATAACCCCACAACAAAGTTGTGTTCCACTTGCAACAATCCGTATTATTTGCCAGAAATGTTGTATGTTACTGTTACCTATTTTTCACTTGTTCTGAATTCTAAATTACAATGTGTATCACGTTTGCCCCGAGCCGCGCTGGAATATTTGGCGCTCACTCCACACCGATCTGTGCGTTGATAAGAAAGCTTTGAATTTTACATACAGAACGGGCCGTGAAGCTTTTTTCAATCAGTTCACAGCGAGTGGAATACCGGGAAGCAAAACATACGTAGGTATATTTTACACGGAAAAGCGTTTCACATATTTCGAGCAGACAATGGCTATTACTCGGAAGCGTCGCGGCCACTTTACCTTCATAGTGGGCGACTGAAACGGATACAATCGCGAGCGACCGCCGCACCGCCATGGGAACTAGCTACTCTCGCCTCATACCTGAAATGAAAGAAACATTGTCAGCGAATTCTCATTGCAGAATAATTTCCCCTAAAAGCTTTTGCAAATTAAATGAAGAAATCGCGCCGAGAGAGAACGCCGACAACATTATTGTGAATAAGCGAACATTTCTCGCTTAGTTTCATTGAAATCCATAAATTTAATTAGGATGAAAATTTCACGCGAAATTGTGTTATATGATACTTGAGACCACTCAGTGATAATTCAACGATTTAAACTTGTTTCAGTGGGCAGGAAACACGAGATTAAATCAAAGATGCAAAAAAATTACACAGGTACGTATGTTATCTAACTTAATTTGGTATGAGATAAAAAATGTTCATCAAAAACAACAGCTACCGTCCTTTGGGGTCGAACAAAAACATCTAGTTATCTCGATTGGTATTTATGATATGATATTTGTAGGTATTGCTCGTGTTAACTGGCGATGTTTACAGCTGTACATAGTTTAGCGGTATTACAATGGCACACCAAACACAGGGTGGAGGCCGAGCCGCATTGCAGCGCGCGCCGCATATTCCCCGCCGACAATACGGTGCACACACTGCATGTACACAGGTAACTAATACAAAAATACTAACATTTTGTTCCAAACAAGGAATTTTTCGACTACTCGTTCACATATTTATTGAGTCTTGAAAGTCAACCACTAGTGCATTTTATTCTATTCTTATACTCATTCTTCATGTGCCATTGTACAGGAAGACATAATCTGCGTTTAAATAAATAACGGTTTTGTTTAATAGAGTGATTCTTGAGACAGGTTTATATGCATAATACATGCATAAAATAGAAAAAACAATGTTAATTATACATATATGCATATATATATTAATAAAGGCTTATCTTCTTTTGTGTTCAGGACAGATCATAGGTACGGCGCAGAATGATGTAACGGTACACTGCACTGTAGGAACCAGACATACGTAATGATGATTACCCTTCTTGTGGTCATCGGTCGGTCACAGGCGCACTTAATCAAAGTGAATTGGACATAAACGTTCAAGATTACGAGGCGGTTGTATCAATAATATCGCAACGAACCAATATTTACATACTCTCTTTTTTGTCGTAGGAATCGTCCCCGCGGGAAATTGTTTGAGAAGCTAATCTTATCAGTATCAGAGACCGCTGCCAGGGGTCAATATCACTGATTATAAATCTCTCAACTTATCGCACGAACAGATATAAGTATGTCGGTTATTTTTTTTTAGTATGTTAGTGTATCAGAAAATATGCGTAGTATGCCGAAAGAGCATTGATCTCGTCACGTCAAGATAAATAAAAAATATAAAGTTTAAATACCTACTTTATTGAGTTGTTGGTTGCTTATTGTTGATCTGAGTCGGGGGCTTTATTTTTTTGCAAAAACTTCCTTAAACAGGATAAAAAACAAATTCTGAAAACTGCATTATAATAAATTGTCCAAATTAAATGATGTTCCAGTAATGTAAAGGCACAATGATGTCATCATCGGCATGTCCGGCTCCTCTAGTCAACAAGGTCAGTTTTTACTGCGATTCAACCTATCTACATATCGATACAGTATATCATGATTGGAATTCTAGGCGGGTACTGGGTAGGGTACTTGAGGATGTTAATACCAAACAACGGCCTAGTATTATTGTCGCGAAGACGTATCGTCGATCACAGCTTTCGCCACGCTCTGTTTGTCGCAGGACGCCGCCGCCGCCAGCGGTCGCGCTCCGCTTCATACCTGAAGTTGGCGACACGAAAGTTCATGGCCGCCAAACCTGGAACCTCAACTCACGCTAATCTCTCCCAACAAACGAAAGGTCCTAAACATTCCAAACAACAAAAAACACCACCAAACCGTTAATAAAAAGGTCGTTTTCAAGTTAAAGATCAGGAATTCCAATAATTATGTAAATAACAGCTCGTTACTACTAATAACGGTGCGTAATCCTTAGCCGGGATCTCAAATAACAGGTGGTTGACGGCGTGACCCGGTGTCGCTGCGCTTCCGGCCCCCGCCGCCGGGGGGCGCTGCGGCCGTTTGTTTCCGATTAGAAGCGGCTTCTCGCGTATCAAGTGTCCGCTCGTTTTCAACGGGCTAAGGGCTCGCTTGACCCTCGTGAATGGCGAAACCTCTGAACTACAGATTGCAGGTTTGTAAAACGATACTTTAATATTTTTCGCACCACCACCCTCTTGCTACTGATGACTCGAAGTCTTTAATGCAACATTGCCATTTACAATCTTTATCCTACCTACAACTGTTTTTTTTTTCTTCAGTAAGGTTAACGCAAAGTGGTCATCACATGTCCAACTACGAAACCAGTCAACGTTTCAAAGTGGCGACAGTGGCAGAAGCTGATCCCGTGATATGACACGAGTGGAGGATACGGGCCTATTACCGCGCAGCCTCGAGTGCTGACAGCAGTTCCGACGCAGGAAGCGGCCCATTCCATGTCCCATTCAATTGGTGTAATCGAATCTGGAGACAATCCAATTGTAGCCCAGCGGGACCTGTCACTCTCCACAACACGTGAACTCTTTTATCATTGTGGTGTCATGGGTGGACAGCTCAGGTGTTTTATAATCTTAACACTTTATTAGATGATACCGGTCGCTCACGAAGGGCTGCATTAGCCATGATACTCCTACATCGCGGTTCAAAGCAATAGATATAATCAGCTGAAGTAAGTAACAAGTATGTTTCATTGCACCCTTTATATATCTGTAGACGATCAGCCTTATTCTTCCTCTAACTTTATTTCTATATTATCCAAAAATAAATGTACTTACCTGTTTCTAATATTCATAAACAGGTACATTAATTGTTGTTTATTTTTAGCCGATTCATATGACACTTTCGATGATATCATTCAAGTATTTGTAAGCCAAAGCTCATTCACAAAATTCGTACCGCCATAGTATTGTTGTCGGGTGTAATTATCATACATTTATTCAGTGCACGGCACAGTTCATATGATTATGCTAACTAAATTGACCATTATGAGCAGTTCGCGCCTTGTCTTTGTCTCAGGTGTTGAGTTATGTGAGCAAATTATGGTGTTTGGGACACTCGTCGCGGCCCTGAGACGGTGAATACAATACAATGTCAAGTACTCATTCGAATAACAATTATTATATTAATCAATATGTAAATATCTGTGTTACTAAACATTATAATATACGTATCTACTTACATAAGAACCAAGGTCTACGTAAGTTTTACTCCATAGGTATATTTAACGTCAATTTGTCTAAGCTGGCGCTCGTCTTGAATACGTTGGAGAAGTTAAGGCAGTTGCGTGAGGAGAAATATGCAAGAAAAGGGCTCACAAAAAGTGACGCCGAAAACCATGTAGAGTAGAGAAAGCTACTTTGTGCAAAATTAGGCAGTGGAACCGGAATAAACGCTGGGGAGAAAATATATTAATTTAGCTCCAAAATAAAAAACAGGGCATCATTTTAGGACTGTATTATAAGGTGCGTGTCTACATAAAAAGAAATCCAAACAATTGAGTGGAACAAAGAATGAAAGAAAGAAAGAAGATTAATTTATTCTTATTATATATTAACACTTATTTTCATGTGCCTAACGTAATATTTTCATACATTTCCCCGTATTATTTATGTCGACTGGTGTCGTGGTGCTCGTAAAACAATAGCTGGGACATAACTAATCCCACAAAAATATCAAACTCGACCTACTAAACGCGACAATATTTTCATCTCGCCGTTATGTTCTCTCATATTTTCGTGACCCATATTGTACAGCGATAAACTTTTATTTATTGCGGCGATAACGTAAGGCTTAGTGCACTAATGTGAAAAAATATGTAATTCAAAAACATTACTTTACTACTTACTGGTACCTATATTTAACTAATAAAACTTTTTGAAATGTTCGTCCTTGTTTCCGAAAGGCAGTAGCGCTCTGAGTTAAACGATAACACCACTGCGAACGCCAACCCCCCTGCCAAGCGTTTCGATTATTGGCATTTCTCCCCAAATAATCATGGAAATCGTTGTGGGAGGCCCTCCTCCAGCAGTGGACGTCATGTGTCTGACGATGTTGAAGATGTGGTCGGTATTGTGTACCACAATGTATAAATGCTGATAAATCCTTACAATACAGCGGAGTAGATGTCAAGTTCATATTATTATACATGTTCTTAAGTTGCAACAGAACCGTTGCCGGTGTTACTTTCCTTTCTCACTGTTATCAATTAAATAATAGGTCCCAACCAAGTAAATATACTATTTCATAAAGGAAAGCTATCGCGATAACCCGACAAGTGAGAGGCAGGAGGGAGGGGGGTACCAGGGTAAAATACCAGGGGAGGGGTAATTAGCCACGCCACTTTATAGCACATTAATTAATTCACAGATAATGACATTGGAATGTCGTAACCGCTGCGATGTCTGCTACACATATGATGGCATCTTAATAGATACTTGATTGTATAACTCCTTAAGAAGTTGAACAGTTTTCCATTAGTTTTGTGGTTTTCCTCCCCGTTATTGTCGTTAATATTCTTCTATAAACAATAGATGTGACGTAATGATGAGGTTATTATTTCTTCCCGGGAGGCACATTTTGATTCGACTACAGATGATAAGAAATAACAGTAAATAAATATTTACCATATTTTCCATTTATGCAATATGTACGAGTATACCTTGTGAGTTTGTTTCCTTAAAAGATTTGTGTGCGGCAATTATTGGAAAGAACGCCCTTCGGAGTGGACGAGCAGAACGCCCACGCCTCGCACATCCCAATAAGCTACCAATTGACCCTCGGAAGCTTCCACCATCAACGGAAAATATCTATATCCTACATCCGCTTTAAGCTGTAGAACCATAAAGTTTCCTTTTCATTGTGATTTTTGTAAATATAGTAATAAAATAAATGTTTGAGTCACACACTAAACTGCACACAAGCAAACAATGTCATAACAATCGCCAGTTTCAAAGATAATAGTTGTCAGATTGTCAAAACGTAAACAAAAATTATCTTGGTACCTGCGTGCGCGCAGGTAGTGTCGGCAGCCACAATGGCATTCCGGGTATCCGAAATGAATCAAAATTCGGCAGAGGCTCGATCTCGGGCGCGGCGACCCGCCTCCGACGCAACATAACGATAATGGCCGTTACATCGATGTTATTAGGGGATGATTTCATTAGCACAAGCGAGGGCAGGTGCGCCAGCCCACCAAGAATGCTGCCCTACGGCTAATTGTCACAAGTTACTCCTTGCATTTAATTGCATCCCGGTGAATAAGAAGTAACGGGAAGAATGTTCCTACGTAACAAATGATTCCGCTTTACATTCAGGAATTCGTTGTGACGTCTGTTGGAGTTGACAGCAGTGAAGAGATAAGCGCCGGGCTGCGACCGCGCGTCCGCCGCTGCGCCTGTCAGCTTTCATATCTTAGTGTCCAGTATAAAGCTGCCATCGGAGATAGCGAGTAATTTATCAAGTGATCTGGAGAACGTGTTTATTGGAGTTAAGACAAGGCTCTCTCTGGCTGAACTGGTCCCATTTGTAGAGGCGACCTCCCGCGCCGCGCGAACAATGAGTGTGAGAGAGGGTTGGAATGCGGCGGGGCGTGCGCGGGGGCCGGCGGGGCGGGCGGCGGGGCGGGCGGCGCGGGAGCCGGCGGCGCAGTTCCCAGGCGAGGAATGCCAGCGCGAGCAACAAAGCCTGCGCGCCGCCATTCAGCCTGTTCCTCCTCCCAGTGCACAACTTCCCGACATAACGCACTTTTCTCAAAATGGTTCATCTTTGTGACTAATTGTTCTCGTAGAATATGAAAGTAGTCAGTATTTGAAAGTATTAAGTTGCAAAAATAAACCTTGTCTTTATCACAACTCCCCGCCGCGCCGAGTGTCGTGTGTTACAGACACAGACAGTGCAAAGTGCAAACATATCCGGATATAAAAGCATGATATTCAAGCCGCAGTAGATGTGGGATATCAAGTTCGGCATTGCAGTGGTATTCTGCTCCATTTGTGCGCAGGAATGGGTTCAGGGTCGGGGGTCGGGTGTCTCGGCGCGAACAGCTGACCCGCGCTGATACCGTCTTACTGGACTCTGCCTAATGTAACATTCATGAAACATGGTTTCGTGTCTGTGGACCTTCGGATTGTCCCGTCTTCGGACTACTGTGATATTTTTAGATGGTTCATCAACTATGAACATGTAACCCGGATTAACTACAACTCAAATTAGCTATATTGAAACAGTTTCTTGACAGTCGGACATCTTCATTTCTAATCTATCGCTGCACTATATTCTATGGTCTACTTGAGTTAAGATCTAAAGATTAAGATCTAAGTAGCAATGAAATACAATTTCATTTGTGATTGCGTGCCGGAGCCGGCGCTGCGGTAAACGATTGCTCCAACATATGGGTTAATTGGTAATCTCCATTTATCGTTAAGTGGCTATTGGAGATTACTTCGGTACACAAAAGCAACATGCGTAAAGTAACCGCAAGCGGCTGTCGGCCACGCGCAGGCACGGGCGGCAGCGGCAGACGGAGGCTGCGCGCACAGGTGACTGCGCCCATCACGCGTGCCTCTGAAACACGACACCTTGTCCGCGAAGCTACTTGCTCAACTCTTTTGATATTACGCTATAAATCCTGTGCAATTTTTAATAAATAGGATCAACATTTAAAATTTTAAAATAACGCTGTTAAGTACTTGAATAAAGCTCCACAAGTAGTTCCAAGCTTCTTACAACAATTACGCAGTTAACAACGTTGAGGTTGAAACAGTTAAGAGACAACGCAAAAAGTAGAATTCGATTTCAAGGAAACAATTACTAAAGTATATTACTTCTACCCAACTTTGCTAGAATTAGAAGAAATCTCGCAAAATGTAGAGACTGAATTTTTCTTTGATTAGGCAAAAGTTGTACTGACAATCGCCCTATTCTAATTCCCATGAATATGTACTATAAATATGAATGGAAGTTTATTTGTTACGTTCACGCGAAAACTACTTGTTTGATCATAGTTACAGATACTTGGAGCTACTATAAGTATCAGGATATATTCATTTCGGAATTCCCACGGTAACGGAATAAGTGACTTTAATGTGTCTCATGACATATTTTTAACCTTAATTTATATATAAGCTGTTTATACATATGGTAGGCTAGCTGCACCCCGACGGTGTTACCCGCAATTTATCCCGCTGCCGTGGGAATTTTGAAATAAATTATAGTAGTATAGAAAAAATTATATGTGTTAATCCAGGGTGTGAGATAACTCGATACCAAATTTCATTAAAATCGCTCCAGCCGGCTTGAAGAAATAACAAACATCGTATTTATAATATTATTGTGATAGTGTGATTATACAATGCCTAAATGCATGTTCGCGATAAGGTATTACGCAGGGGTTATTTGATTAAGGCGCGGTAAGTCTATCCCTACTAATAAAATGTGTTGTTTGTAACGCTTTCAGACGACTTCTTGTATTAGAAGGAATCCAGACTACATTTATTTGTCGTAACCCTATACCTCATACACTGTGCCTTATACACTGTGTATTGGATGGAATAATGGTATTGGCATATTTTTATCCCTGAATTGTATAAAAAAATATACCTCTATATATAAAACTCTTAGTCCTGACTGATTCACTAATCATTGACTCGTCAACGCACCGCCCAACCTTTCAACCTAGAAATATTGCACAGGGGTTCACTTTATGATGTTTACGTGAGATAAGAACGATTTTTTCAAAATTCATCGCCTAAAAAGGGGAGTAGAAGTTTATATGACAAAAACATAAATTTTCGAGTTATAGTACAGAGACTTGGTGGTAGTATTTTTGAATAGAAATATATACTGAAACTGCTCGAATGTAATCGCGGAGCATGACTAGTGTTAAATATTGCTACGCGACGTTTACACACGGTATTGGCTATTGTTATAATTTTCATCCATTAATCTATTTAAGTGAATTCATTGAATTTTTTTTTAATGAAACGCACGCAGGCATTGTGTTCAATGAGTACAAAAAAAAAGTAAGCTCTAGCTAATCTTTGATTACATATTTTTTGTAATCTGAAATGTGACATTAGCTAAAATCGAACTCAATGTCCGAAAAATCCATTATCTGTAGGTACCTAATTGATAATATGATATTGACTGTTGCATTATTAAAATTTCTTTTTTTAAGCGACTTCTAAAAAGGAGGTTTCTCAATTGACTGTATACCTATATGCTTTTTTTATCTTTATTCGCAGATAACTTCGTCGTTTATGAATAGATTTTGACGATTATTTTTTTGTTCAACAGAAAATATTTAATAGGCGGTATAAAGAAATCAGGGTTTGATTATGGCAGATTAGATAAATCGAGGGAAGATTTCATAAGGACGACTAGTCTGTGCCGGTTGAAGTCTGTTGTTTTATCCTTAAAATAATACTACTATAGTATCGAATGATAATTAGCATCGGCCATATTCAGATGTGACCGTGAATGTGTTAAGAAGATTATCGCAGCTTCCTGTACACTTCCAACGCCCCTTGTGTTATGTTTATACGAGTATTAAGTACATTGATATGGTTAATCAATCATTATTTATTTGTTTAAGTAAGCGATTTATGTATCTCACTAATATTATATACGAGAAAATTTGTTTGGACGAATGAAAGTTCGTTACTCTTTCACGCGAAAACCACTCAGCGGATTTGAATGAAATTTTACAATAATATAACATAGACTATCCTGATTTTCCCACGGGAACGGGAGAAACTTCGAGTAATACGGACGGGGTACAGCTAGAATGACGGTTTTTGTTAGTCACCTATATCTGTAACGTAGATATATAATAGATGCACAGAAGTACATGCATTGTACGGAGTAAAATTCTTGTTATCGTGTTCCTATTCTGTACCTATCTACAGTATACAATAGTTATTTATATTAATATTAACATAGGTCTTTGTATAGCTGAGCCTTAGTGTACCAAAAAAATTTCCTACGACTTTTATTTCTTTAGCAAATTTTCAACCCTTAACGAAGAAAGTTAAGTTGGTACCTTCAAGACAAGTGTAACAGGAATAACAAGCGGATTCCATTATTCAAATACGGTTTGTTCAATTATGTATTTCTGACGCACAATTATGAACGTCTGACAGAATGATCTTCACGGTACAGTCAGCCAAGAATCTGATCTACCACTCCAAGGTTCAAACTCGTATGGTTGTCATTAGACATAAAGTAAATGTTTCACTTGTTACTGTACTTGTAACAACTCTATCTTGTGGATATGCGTATGTGACCTAGTCATTAGACATTAAGGTACATTTTTACTTGTCACAATATAACAACTCTACCTTATTTATAGCGTCTGTGGCCTAGTGGTTAGGTATTTTGATTTGCAATCGGGAGGTTGTGTAAACGCTCATGCACCGTTTTGACGTCGGGATAAATCATTTCTTTCTTTGGGAATAAAAGGCGTGAAATGCAAACATTTTCATCAAATTCAATACTTGACAACTTTCTTGACCGTCCGACCGTACGTAGAAGTACTCTACATAAGTTATGTTTACAAAATTCCTCGAGCTCATTGAATATCCGGAAGACACACGAGTGTTTGATAATAAATCGAAGTGTATTATTATAATGAAGTGAGTGAGTAGGTGGCGACAGGCGACCGTGCGAGTGCAGGTGCTGCGCCGCGACCGCCGCGGGTTTACGGCTCTACTTCAACTAACAATACAATCACGATAAGAAAAACAATACAACGTCATTAAAAAAAAACAACAATTCCTAAATCTGCGGATTTGCCCGGAAAAGTACCGTATTATTCGACGAAGGATCCGTTTACTTCAAAACACCTAACTACTTATTGAACAGTACCAATAAAAAAAATATACAGTAGAGGAAATATTACAGATCAAGTGGAACTTAACTAGTTGTAGTTAAGTCTATTAATACGTGTGTAGTGTTTACAGTATATCGCACCTGGAGCATCTCCGTTATCAGCTGATATGTTGTGTCTCGCGAAGAAGTGCTCGGAGAGGGCGCAGGTGGAGGCTGCGGAGGCGAGGCGCCCCGCCGCCGCCGCCACTATCAGTAGCACCAACAAACACTTCATCGTCACTTCACTATGAAATTATTTAAAGAAAAAAAAAACAATAAAGATTTTTTTCAATTCGCGTATTTGTCGGGGCGCACGAGAGAGCGGTGCGCGCGACGTGCGGCCGCGATGAGGCCGGAGCTGAGACTGCCGCCGCCGCCGCCGGCCGCTTCCCGCCAGACGATACCCTATACACGTTTTTTAACAGCCACAGAAATAAAATAAAACAACCACTCTCGAAGATGTCGAAGCCAATAATTTCAAATTTAGAATTCAGAATTCGCTTTTGTTTTTGCGTTGGCACTCGGTGCGCTGGAACATCGTTTGCTCGGGCCGACAACAGCGACGTCTCCGAGCGTTTAAGTGCTTCGAACATTCGCCGCGGCATAACTTTAATTGCAGCTTTGTGTGTACTGCATCTCAACATTACCAAACTTGAATGGAGGGTGTAAAAAATTAACAATGAAACTTTTCTTAAGTTTCGAACGATTGTGATTTCATTCAATGTATTACGCAATTAAGTGGAACCAGGTATTCAGAAGTAAAAGCTTTGAGTTTCGCCCTTATGTTTCAAGGTCACGTTTTTGCAGTGAGCCAACTTTTGAATTCAAATGATGTAATCCTAGTTATAAACTTGCTCTTTAGTTAGCACTTGCTGTTTAGTGTAGCTCTTCCTAAATTACAACTGTAGCTAGAGATACATTTACGTAGCCATGAATCTTGACCTTGAAACGGGAGATTTATTAAGATACCGTTTACATGGTGGAGCTGAGGTGGCGGGCCGGTGCGTGCGGGGCCGGGTGCGCGCGCACGTATCGAGCGCTCAGCCCTAAAATCTGTGCCTGATCGAAGTCGCTGAAAAAGTGCCGCGAACCCGCAACACGCGCCAAACTTCCTCACATCACATATCAATCTTTCGACGGCGGCGTACGCAATGCCAATTATATGAAATAATCTCATTAGTTTAAAATAAATTTGACGATATATTTATTGTAATTTACCTTGAATACAAAAACGACAGCGAAATGTGACTCATTTGAATAATAACTCTCGTTTTGTAATGAAAATATGTCTTTTTTTTACACATAATATATTTCAGCAAGTTTTTCAAACAGCTAATAGTTTAGTCTCTTTTTTTTTTTAATTGTTTTTGTCAATACCGCGTAGTCACAAAGTTTATGAAACTTTTTTTCGTAAAATTGTCTTTATTGCCCTATTTCCTAAATGGAATCTATTAAGTATTCATCTCATATATATACCTATTATTATTTTTCGACTCCTTAACAATTATCTGAAACATAACAGTTGTCATAGTGAATACCTACACATAGTTAGCAGTAAGCCTTGGCGATTTGAAAAGATGCCAGTTTCTTCCCGGTTCTTCTGGCCTGTAAAAGAAATTAATTCGAACCGGGGACGATTACTTTTGTTTTAAAGTCAAAAATGACGTTCATCAAGATTTGTGTTATGCTACTGTAGGTATATCTGTATGTTATAGCACTTATTAAGATGAAAAATAAACGCTTTGACTTTGAATAGGTAGAGGCATTTACCACTTGTAGAGTGGTGGGGTGCGGGCGCTCGTCTCCTCCGCGCGGCTCCCACAACCAGCCGCCGATGATGAATGCCGGTCAACTGACATATTTATAATTTATCTCCGTGCAGGTACGGCCGTTCATTGAGCAGTACCCGTGGCCGCCATTGTCACTACCGACAACCGCTCACCACCATTTCACCCCTAACTACAACGACAATAAGGTTCATAATCACATATTGTTGCACCAGTAACGTCGGCATTCCTCTAAGTGGTCCCAAATTCTGGTCCACAGTGGATAGTTCACCATAAAAGGTACGTCTCACTTATTGTTGACAAATATTTCTCGTCGTAAAGTATAAAGGCTAACGGAAGGCGCCAGCTCCGCGTTTATGGCCACATTAACTGAAAGCTGCAATTGAATCAATGACAATTTTTTTAACGAGCGCAGGAAATGAGTAAAAATATAGCTTTTAGTTGATGTATATTAAAATAATTACATACTTGGCTATGTAAGTACCTACCTACCCTAGACATATGTATATCGTGTAGGAATCAATGTTAAATACCTCTATTTCATTTCGAAATAAAATAAAGATTATACGTACATGAATTCAATTTGATAAAAGTATAATCGACCATCCAAACTTGACTTAAATTCTGATATGGCACACTAGAATGTACGTGAATTAGACCTAATTAAAAATCAATGCATAACCCACTAAGCAGTACTTGATTTTAGTTGTTATTTTTCACGAGAAAATATCAATACTTAAATAAAATTACTTTTATTTTATTGAATGTGATTTGTAAGTGATTTGTTTTCAATACATATACAAGTAATACGACACTAAAGTAAATAAAAAAACCAAGTACCTTTTCGTAAAACAAGCAGTATTTGGTCACGCGCTCGCGTTGATGTCTTTTGTACGCAAATGCTGCGCGGGCGCATCGCTGTGCGCTCCAGTAGGTATATTTTTCGTGACACATAAATGTATGCACTTTAAATTCAAAATTACTTTTAACAAAAAAAAAATATAGACAGGTACAGCGGCAGGTTAGTCGATATCATTTTATACATCTTAAAACATTGCCTAATTTATGCGGACATATAGCTATTTATCTTCCAACCACCTGAAAGAGCAATGTACCTATTACAATACCTCCTCGACACACAACTTATAAAAAATATCAGTCTGAGAATACTGAACAAAAAATAGAAGTAGATCGGGTCGATAAACTTTTCACGCTCTGCTAAGTGCAAATCCGTATCCAAGTGCTAGAAGAAAAATGTCAAAATAAATTCAACTTGCTCTATGTCTTCGAAAAAAGTAGCTAATTATTTTTCGCTAGCGATCCGTCCCAGCTCCGCTCGAATACAATGCTGATACTAAGTAAATAAACCTCTAAATATTATCGGTGTTTTTTTGATAAAGACAGTGTTTCTATATGATTCATGTATTATACAAATAAATAAATAAAATACGGTGATGGGCTCACGTTGGGTTAAATACACCCGGTGAACCGTGGGCCTTTGCTTCGCAAGTTTCTCTGCCTACCTCGCTTTGAGATTAAAAGGCGTGAAGTGTATAATAAAAAATTTATACAAATAAACCTTCCTCCTAAATCACTATAATATATTAAAACAACACATCAAAATCTGTTGTATAGTTTTAATGATCTAAACATACATAGCCAGGCAGGACAGACAGCGGGCAACGACTTTGTTTTAAAATTATGTATTGATTATATGCCTATATGATATTGATGAGCTGATGTACCTACATTTAGCGACTTTGTGTATGTTCTTTGCACCTACACGTAAAATGATGTCACGAAGCAAAGGTGGCCTCTGCAGAGGCTCGCGCAGATAAATCACAGGGATCAATGCCGTGCGCTGACAAATGGCTATCTGGATTTATGCCTCACCAATTTATGTATTTGATGGTGATGCGACACGATCGCAAATGGAATATTCACTAGAGAACATGCTTTGTAGAGATAACTAATGCAAGCTTTATTTCGTACTTACCTAATATGGATGGGTAACTATTCAATTCTATTTTTAGTAATTAGTACTTTAAACCTAAGTAATGTTTGCATTATGTAATGGTGCCTAGACTTGTATGGTTTGACTCGTGATGACTTGTAGATAACAGCGCATTCGTTGAGTCTTAAGGATGTTTATGCATCCATAAATTTGGATTTTAGAAGGTCTGCACTTACAAATATGGGAAGTAAATTTCTAGTTGTAATTATTCAACCTACCTACCCTTACAAAAAAACTAAATTGCTACTCAATTAACCTTTATTAACTGACGTGAAAGCGGAATCTTTTTACATTATTATTTTTCGATCCTATTCTCGGTTAATTTCAAAATCTATGACACATCTGCTCCAGCCACACGCAAGCTGTTAAGTCAATGAGCGACAATTAAACGAATCCGAAACGATACAGTAAGGCAAGGAGACAAGCGTGTCGTGTCCTGTCGACACAGGTTACGGCGATTAGCAGCCGCGCCGGCGCACAAAAAAAAACATACAAAAACAACCCGCACAAAGCCTCTTGATGCCGTGAAAAATCACCTCCACACAAACAAAACAGGCGTCGAGCAGCAAACACGCCGGCTCTCCAGCGAGCGCCATTCTTCACCTCCGCGCACAATCGCCACAAATGTGCGACGTCATCATTTACCTACAGGAGAGCCGTGTGACGTAACCTTCACAATCGGCCGGATATCTAATGAGCTGTCGTTTGCTTTTCTATGTAACGTTATCTGACTACCTGAATATAATGGTTTATTTTAATATCTTTTTATGCAATAACCTAGTTATGCACCATTTCGCAAAGAAGGTATTAAAATAAGCATAAAATACATATATAGTAGGTATAGGTAAATAGAAAACGTACCTACCTTCTTTGTGGACTTATCAGGTAGATATATTATGTATTGCCTATTTCAATATCCAAAATCAACTATTATCATATATATTAATGTTTAGTTTCCATTTCTTACTTCAACAGTTACCTACATTAGTAAATCGTTTTTTTAAACTATGGAGTGTAATAAAAACAATTTACTTAATTAAACCTCATATACATATCAAGAAGTTAACAAGTATGATTTAGATACTCGTTTTCACTTAAGTCACAAAAAACTCACTTAACTCTAGCGGCTTCTTTAATCATCGTTCACGCTAATGAGAGCACATTTATAATGTTGCAAATAAAACAGGAGGTATCGCCCCCCTCGGCTTGAATTGGCCTTTTTTAAGGCAATAAACATGTATGAGTTGTGAATAAAATATATTTTAGTTCTTTACATCGGCATTTTCTTGAACACCCGTCGCATACTAATATTCATACATAACTAATGCACTTTGTATTCCTTTTAGTGGTAGGTTAGTTAGTTGGTTAGTGTGTCTGGGTATTTTCTGTAACTTGGCAACCAGCGTGCCTATTTCACGTGCTACGGGGTAGCGCTACTCTTACCTTGTGGTAGGCAGATGCAAATATACAATGTATTGTGGCTATTTTCTTGCACGCTCTTCACATAATATTTTCGTAAGAGCGAAATGTAATTCGCTGCCAAGCCAAACCTTAAGCCAATTACAATAAGACTTCAAACCAACGAGCGGCAAAGCCACAATAACTAGACCATTTCTTTACAAGGCAGCTAATAAAACAACCTCGAGGTATCTAATAAAAATAACTATTTGACTTATTATATCGTAGGTGTTTGTTTTTATATTCACCATAAGGAGCACAATTTACTACTTGATCAAAGTTGCTCAATCATTGGTAATATACCTATGTATTATAACAATAAAATTTATTCTACAAGTTCGATCAGCTTCATTTTGTATGTACCTATATACTAACAACTACATTGTTTTATGTAAAGACATAGAATGCGTCAATCGGTCTCAGAAAAAAGTAACTCCACTTGTCGGCTCACAAGAGATAATACCTACATAGAGATCCTACCGATAGCGATCTTAAAGAACATGTATAAAACATTTACATTTTTTATCAAGTATATCGGCGAGAATTTAATAAAAAATAAGCTCGAAGCTTACCTTTGTTTGTATTCGAGACGTTTCGACTCGTGACCGCGACACATCCAAGTGTGTTGGAAAAACCCAAACACAATTTTTGTATGCGTTTTAATAATTATATGTAAGTATGAAAATGTTTTCTTTATTTTCCATATCAAGACAGAGTCTTTTCTGACATGATGACTCCCAAGTCACTTTAAGTTTAGTATTGTGTATTTCCAAAGCATATTTTTGATCCGATATGTCGAGGCATAAATGGACAAATTATGTATAAATATGTAAAGGTAATGCACCAAAAACCGAAGTACATTGAACATCTGGAAGAAACGCAGTTCGTAAGACTGTTATTATATAAACGAAATGTAAAATAAAAACACTCGCTGCGTCGTCATCATCAATAATTTTCTGAAGATACGAAGCAGGAGACACTACTCTTTAATTGGGTGTAAGCGATAATTATGTCACCTATCTATCTATACGACCGTGCTCATACTGGACTGTCACGATATAAATAGCGTCCCGAAGTAGCAATACACCTCCACATACATGTCTATGATAACGATTTCATTTTAATTATAACATGACTACTCGATAGAATTGTTTCATTATAATAAGTACTTGGTTACGGACAATTACCTATAATCCTTGACACCTAGCTACATACCTAGATATTGTAGCTACATGTGGATATATTAAAGTAGCCGAGCGAGTTAACAATGACGGCTGTGTTAGTATTCACAATATGATATCAGCATCGGTTAATACGGTGACTCAGCTCCGTCTGACATAATATTCACGAGTGTATTATTAATAAACGCCGTCCCATACACGTTCAGCATCAAACACAACATTTATTATCGGTGTATCAATTTTCACGTAGTTCAACTATTATAAATGCAAGAATGCGTACGTCTTAAAAAATGAATCACACGTTTCCGAGAAGGTCTACTATATTTCTCCCTGATCCTCCAATTAAAGGTAACGTCTGCTGTGAATGAAATTGTACATCCCCGAGTGATCCTGCCGAACGTGAGTCAAGCGCCTGGAATGCTGCGGTACCTGCTTGCGGGGCGCCGGCACCCACACTCTCCTCGAATCCCGCCGCCAAATAAGCCGCTGCTCCTTGTCACTCCTTAAACAAATGACAGGGAGAGAGAGATGGTGATGAACGTGGAAAGTGCACGGCGAGGCGGCGTGTTCGCGAGACGTCACGTCAGTCGCGGTGCAGCCTCCGAGGTGAATGAACACACCGACGATACCCCGATAACGGAGCACAGACCATTATTATCATACAATATGCATGCATTTTTATTTAAACAAACGAATGGATTGTTTTATTCATTTCCTTTAGCAATAGGTACTTGTCATTGCAAGTCGCACACAATTATATTCAATTGAAACTTATTGGAGTAATGAACGTGAAATTAATAGACTTGTCTCGATAGACGTAAACTACCGTGATCTTTAGAAAGCTTCAAGGAGTGCCTACTTTAAGCGTGTCATAAACTGATATTGTATTCTCTGAGCAAATGCAAATCGGTAATCCTTGAAAATCCAGTCATTAAAACATATGGAATGTTGTTACAAACATCTGCTTTGGATAATATCGTTTTTCATCACTTAACTCCTATTAGACATCTAGAAATAGGCACTAATGTGTCTATTAACGTAACATTTCTACCTATTCAGAAGCTGAGTGAAAAATGTTTTATTAGCGCTTTTTCGGGAATTCTATGTGTTTTCGTTCCTATTATTTAGCTTTCATTTTATAAATCGCTGCATTTTTTCCCTCAATAGGTACGTGTTGTTGCTTTTTTTTTTACAATCCGAGGACCGATAAAAGTTTTGTTAGAAAATAAAGTTTGAAAGTATTAAGTATGCGTACAGAAAGGCCCACACCTGCGGGCCGAGTTGTGAATTCCACAAGACAGTCAGGGGACGATCATTAATCATCTCCCTATATTCGGTTCTTCCTTTCGCTCTGCTAGTCGGAATACCATGCAAACCATTAAAATTGTATTGGATTTGGCTAAGCATGTTACATTCATTTACCTATTCTTATTTCGGCAAATTGTATGATAGAAAAAAGTTGATGACTCATCGTGTGACCAAAATGTTAACTTGTATTAAAAAAGAATTAGGTCTTTAATAGTGCAACAGCACAGTTTCTACATCTACCACTATATTATTATTTAATTAACCTTAGTATGGAAATATTACGGTCCTAAATGCCTAGCTTAAAATACCTGCATGGAGTATGGGTACTTCACTATAAATGTTTTGTACACAATGATTCTATTTGTAAACCTATTGTAATACGAAACACGAGAGAATAGGGTGATAAACGCATAAAACCGATTCCAGGTCACCTAAGCTGCTGTAATATCAACAGAGTGTAAATTGATTTTACGCCTATAAACGTGGTAAACCGGGTAACGTCTCGTTTGAGCTGGCCTGGTTTCAGCGGTGGCGGGACGAGCGCGGCTCACCTCTGAACTTTGCGTTTTGACGCTTGTCACATTGCTAACCACACTGGGATAGAACTTAACGACCAATTGTGAAGGCTTATGCGAATGTTTATTCAAAATAGTTGGCAGCCACAGCCATAAGTGTTTTGTGATTGACATTGTTTTAAATACCCTAACTTGTAAACGCCTCGCGATGTCACCCGCGCAATTTCAGTTTTTTTTATAAAAGTTTGGCAAAATCTTTCTGAACATTGTTTAATTATAAAATTGTAGGTAAAGCTAGAGCCAAGAATTATGAAAATATAAAGTTACTTCTTATAACAACAGTGTCCAAAAAAACACAATATTTTATTCAACATGTACAACATATATTTCCTGTATGTCACGCCCTAATAAATATTTTCGAAATTTCTTTTTAGCGGAACCCTACGCACTGCTTACCAGGAGTCCTTGCCCTTCTTGACCTTCAGCGATTTCGGCTACATCTGATGAATGGGCGCGGTGTATTCCGATTTATAACTATTAATGACCGAAATGAAATAAAACTTGAAAGTATAATGCATATGGTTAAAGATCATTGTAACAAAAAATATGCGACTGACATGCAAATGCCATACTTATTTATGGTTTACCAATCTTTTTTGTAGCTAATTCTACCATTGTAAAATAATGAGATACCGTGAATACAATCAATAATTAAAACGCAGTCTAATCACTACGCAATAACTATTAATAACGAAACGTTAATGATTTACGCATCAATCATTTATTTTATCAACCATTCATCAGTACAAAACATTGTCAAACACAAATGTGAACAGGCACACTGGTAATCTTACAGACTAAAAGGTACATTATTTTATATCTAGGCGGAGTTTCTGTTGTGTGTTACATGAAGGTAATCTTGGTGCGCACCTGGTTCACTTGCCACACGTTGAGGTTCTCGTACTCCTCGATGCACGCGTCCACCTGGGTGCACACACGAAACAATTACGAGATTACTATACAGAGTGTAGAAGGACCCCGAGCAATGCTCATAGAAACGTTGTTGGGCTTGTCAATATGAACACAACTTTTACTATGGCGACAATGCGAGGAAATAATATTTTTTTATTTTCATGCAAAATGTCATCTCCGGAGGCTTTTCTATTTTGAACAATTTTTGTTTTATTTCCCTGAAAATATTTTTTGCCATATTAAAAGTTATATAGACCATTGCTCGGGGTCCTTTTATGCAGTATAAGTATAAGAACAAACATATTATCCAATATACAATGAGCTCTGAAAATCATAAACAATTGAAAATAATATACATTTAGCGAAAAAAGAACCGCCTTTAATAAGTACTAGTCGCTTTTACGATTTGTTAAATTTCTCCTCGATGTATCTGGTCCTCCATCAAACCCTGATTTCCTAATAATGGGAGAACTTTGGAAATATCTACTTTCCAAAAAAAATTCTTAATACAAAAACAAACATAAAAAGTACTTATATACATATACAGGGTGACTTGGGGCTCACGATCCGGACCCACTTTTTCTTACTCAATAAAAATAGCGATATAAATCGAGCACTTCTTTTCCTGAACAATGTTTTTTTTGGTATGAATGTGTGTGTGCCATTTTTGCTGTAGATGTTGAATGAGAAACGAAACATTTAAACAAGTTTAAAATGTCTCAGTTACAAAAGCAACTATACTGTCAGGATCATGACCCCTTCAGCCTGTATATTTTGAAATCGGTTAAAAAGAGCACAAAAAGCGACTCTAACCACCGGCTTGTCAATTTGACATCTCAATCAAAAAAGTTCTTAAGCTGCAGCCGCCACCAATTTCTGACCCTGAAAATCGTGCGATTCCATCGGCCTATATTACTTGATCACGGTAGTCAAATTTTAATGGTCAAGGTTAGACTGATCAACGGTTTTGATTGTGATATCCAATTGATTACGCTTCCAGTAACATGGGGTAATACAATAACCATATTATAAAACAATATTCCGTAAACATGTGTCACATGAATATATTTTGGCTTATTCACACAAATGTTACTAAAATGTTGTTAGGCTAAACTGTTATGTAATGTTTGTTTGTGTGTGTGATGAGAACGCAGAACGAAGAGTACGGATTTAACCACCTAAAACAGTTGATGAACGCTGTCATTGGCCGGTGGATGCTTTTTGGTCATTAGTACACCATCAATTGTTTTAATTGCGTTCTCAAGCTCATTAAGCTTTTAACAAATTTTAATTACCTTTTTGTTTTTTTTTTTTGTCACTTTCACTTTAGATTTAATTTTAAATTTCGTATTAGAGATCAAATCTTTTTCCACATAAATCGAATCCATTTTTATATCTTAAACATACTATACAAAATGTATTTATTACCAATATTCTACAATATGATGTCTGGTTGCCCATGTTTACGGCGCATTCTTTTGAGTTTCTTACTATTTAGTATGTACAAACATATATAACAAATTGCAGCGCATTTTACTATACGTTATCATCTTCTGGGAAAACTAACTAAGCGAATTTCCATAGTACAGTCACGGACTCGCGTCGATTGGTAACAGTTTGGAAAATCATTGAGAAGAAAGGAAATGCTTACCTACACGATCAGCTAAATGGGCATAATTTTTTATGACACGTGATGAACAATACAATAGGTATTGCATGAAGCGTGCATGTCCACCGACGAAATATGGCCAAAAAAAATGTTTGACAGCGTACATGGATATGTGTCAAACACGTGTATGTTATATTAATACTCGTAGTTTAAACCGGGTATAACGGCGCGAAATTAACCAAAGACAAGCATTCAGCTTACTTTCGTTATTACGTGTATGTTGGTGGTCAAAGTCTTGTTCAATGTGTTTATAAAAAAAATACGCACGGTACAGACACGTACTCGGATATTCATAAGAGTTTCAACCTTAGGGCGGTAGATCGAATTCTTAGCAGACTGTACATTTTGAAATTTGCCTGAAGCTCACACTTCTTACGTACAAAGGCGCAACATAACATGGCAAAGGCATCATAAAAAGCATAACATGAATTCAGTCCCCGACACATTTATTGCTCTTACATAAAATGCGAAATGGCGGCGAATCGTTGAAAACTAAACATTTATATATATATTCTGTGAGGACGACGCTCTGTTTGTGTGGTACTTTGTGTCTGTCTGGTAGTTTAGTCAGCGTTTACTCGATAATAAGATTTTATTTGTCTCCATCCCCTGCGGCCTTTCTACACATTTTATGCTATAGTGCTAAAACAGGAGGCATGTCTGAGTATTATCACAAAATGTCACATGGTTAGTGAACTGAAGGCATTTGGGATTATCTTTAAAAGCGCCACTTTTTGTAATTTCACTAATTATGGAAAGAGTAAATCAATAAATGATTCCCATTAGTACAAATAACGGAATTAGTGTCAATTGGTCCTTATAAGAGTTACAGACAGCATTTATCCGGAATTTCATTGCTTTAACACACACTATTTTTATTATTACATTACACTAGACCTTTTCGTTGTCACTGTGATATTACATTTTAAAGGTATCTGAAAGACTTGTGAAGCAGAGAAAACATTATACAGAAAGGTCGATTCAGGTACTTTTGTTTTCAAATAAAGATTTTAAGCCGTGTGGTGCCTAGTCCAATTTTTCCCGTCTTGGGGGTCGTAAGAGGCGACCGAGAAAACTCTCCAGAGGACGGGCAGCAGCGCAATCTGTGAGCTAAATCACAACAGCACTGCGATCGCCAACCCGCCTGCCAAGCGTGCCGATTATTCGCATTTACCCCAAATTGGTCATGTAAATCATTTGGGGAGTACAACAGTAGACGCCTTTTTTTGGGTCTTTGTTCACTACACAACGCGTTTCGGAGAAAAGAATCGTGGGGGAAACGCACAACTATAGATACTAAATCTGTTCCTACTGATTTAATCACCCGTTGAACTGTGAACATTGGTATTATTTATATGGTATTGTTTAAACATCAATAATGTGTAAAAAATTCTCTAATTTTGTCGAGAAAAGTGGACATATTTTGTTACAGGCAAGGTTTGTTTGTCTATATTTTGAAGTATATGTGTTGGTCTATCGTACCTCGTTATGTATATAAATAAAAAAATATTATGTATGCATTTATTTTATGATTACTGCGCTTCAACATATTTTATTTATAAACGGTTAGGTAGGTTAGGTACCCCTATATCCTTATTTTGTTTTCAGTTGGCTTCGCAATACTGCACACTATAATTACACGTAATAACCAAGGATGTCAGCTACCTAACCGCTCGTATCCCAGCTACCTCGGTGACCGGAATACAACAAACCTATGGTTAAGCAACATTCGTCAGATTTCAGACAACCCTTAAGTGGGATTTTTCCGATCGTTTGCGTTCTTCAAACAATTTAACGTCCAGGTTGTTGCTTCACAGCAATCGTTAAACCAAGTTAGAGACCTTCGGGTAGCTTGGAAACATCTAGCAGTTGGGTTGCCCATTTGTCTGACAGACTTCCCAAATCTAGCGAAAACTCAATATTTTTACTGGGCAGTCAAAGTCAGCCAACGGCGGGAGTCCACGGCGTTAGACTACGGTAACACAGAGCATTCACTGTTTGAAGATCAGTCCGGTTAAAAAATATAGTCACCTGGTCAGGCTTGAATCCCTTGTCGACGCAGCGTTCGATGACGTCAGCGACGCGCACCGTCTTGCCGCCGGCGGCGAGGTCGCGGACCACGGCGAAGATGCGGTCAGTGGCGCTGATGCCCCTGTACACAGATACACGGTGTTACATTATAAATTTCCTGAAAACCTAGCTTGCGTCAAGACGCGACAATTTATACGCGATTAGATGTTATGTCATGCTCAGTACGATCTCGCTTTTCTCAACTAACCGCAGCTAGAAGAAAGATGTTGTTATTATATCAGACCATTGGCTTAAAAATCATAATCAAAGATACATTGAGTCCTTACCTCTGCGCATGCGCATCTTCAGGGGGCGACAGCGACTGCTTGGAGGCCTCCACCAGTCTGATGGCTTCTGACACGTCTTCCTTCTCTACCACGTCGGACAATCTGCAATAATAAATATTATATAAATACTTTTAGCCAGTAATATAAAATAATACTTTACAATTAATCAATTATGGAAGGAAAATTACGTTCTCAAGAAATTTCGCTTGACTAACCAGTAACACTTTAATCCTTCCGTAGTTCTTCTATCATCAATTTCCAAATCACCAAACAATCGAGGGAGTGATACTACTGGACTTATGTATCTTGACATAAGTTTTCCCCAAGGTTAACCAAATTAACTAAAATTCCGAATTTTCCGTACGGAATGCAAGAAGTGTTTTTTCTACTTAAATCTCCACATTCTGAACATAAAGTTCCAATGCCTAAGGACGTCTGTTCATCTGACCAGATGCGGCTTCAGTCGCTGCTGTGGTTCTACGGACGTGCGATCTACGTCGCATCCACTTAGTTTGAGCGAAATCGGCCAACGTCGCATTGCGTCGGGATCATACCACACAGTCCCTGAGGCATGCAAGCTAGCTAGAAGAGGAGTCGGTCACCTGAGCCGCGCGAGCGCGGTGGAGAGCCGCAGGATGGCGAGCAGGTTGCGCGCAGACGTGAACGTCACGTCGCGGGCGTTGCGCGCCTCGCGCCGCAGCTCCACGTACGCCGCTGTACACACATACATAGAGCATTCTTACTTGTTTTACATTACATTTTAATGTTCACTGCTAACTCACATTTATATGGATTTTTGATATGGTGAGACCAAAATGTTTTTGAAAATATTAATAGTATTGGTATTTTACATTCGTGTCGTTTACAATTAGCTATATTCCGAAATGTGCAAAATATATTTATTGGAATTTGTGATGAACCACGCTTGCAAACACATGATACCACGACAGCGAAAGCGAAGTTGGGTGAACTACCGTGACTTGTTTCGCTTAACCCATTAGCACCCACTGTACTCGGGGACTGACATGTTATTTTAAACTCTTATTACTTGGTAATAAAAGTCAAAACCAAGTAAAGAGTAAGTATTCACCTGGGCGTTAATGGGTTAAGGTGATAATAAATAAGAGTATGAGCAGAGTGAGAGAATATTGTGTAGCGTGTACTGACAGACGAGGTAGTCGGCGATGTGTTGCGGCACGGTGGGGTGCTTGCGCTTGGTGAGCGCGACGTAGCGGCGCACGAGTCGCATGGGCAGCGGGCGGGAGGCGGCGGCGGCGGCGGCGGCGGGGGGCTGCGCGCAGTGCTGGTGCACGTACGCGATGTGCCGCGCCAGCGCCAGGTCCTTCTCCCTGCGGACACCGCGCAATCAGTTAACAAGCGCGCAGACAAACACCACCAGCCGCGCCCTTTTCTGTCTATCTACGAACACTATGTTTGCGGGCGGCGGAACGTGCCCATGTCACTTTCGCCGTGGTGAAACCAATCTAATGGTTGAATTTAATTATAAAATTGAGACGTTTTTGATTGCCTCCAAAAGAAAAGATAAATGTTTAGTAGTAAATACATAATTCTTTACGATCTCAATAAAAATATAATTTTTAAACCATACTGCTAATCAACAAGTTATATCCCTCTTATAATGGTGGTGTGTACTGACCTATTAGGCGTATCCTGGATGAGCCAGAGAAGGTCGAAACGTGAAAGCAACGCGGCGGGCAGCTGGATGTTCTGCTCTATGGTGCGCTTGGGGTTGTAGCGGCCGTACGCGGGGTTGGCCGCCGCCAATATTGACACACGAGCGTTCAGACACGTCATTATTCCCGCCTGGTACAAAAAAAATGGTTAATATTAAACATACCTACTTACTGGTTGGGGGCTACTACACATACCCGAGACTTTTTTGATACAGAGGATTATTCACGGTGCTTTCTTTCATGGTTCAAACGACAAATTCATAATATGCCGTCACACACAGTCACATTGTCTTATCAGATTGATAGAGACTCAGGTATATAGTTATCATTGATAGAGGTGTGGGATTGTTGTTTGCGATAGTGTGAGCGCCTAGGGAGACCTAACACGTTAAGTTAGTGAGTAGAAGGAAAGATAAGTGTTGTAAGATCAGATAAAATGTTAACCTTAGCAATGCTGATGGTCTGCTGCTCCATGACCTCGTGTATGGCGGTGCGGTCGGTGTCCGCCATCTTGTCGAACTCGTCGATGCAGCACACGCCCTGGTCGGCCAGCACGAGCGCGCCGCCCTCCAGCATCATCTCGCCGGTGAACGGATCCTGAAGGCATCAGAAACTATATTATTATAAAATACATACATACAATTCAGGCCTTTTAATCACAAAGCGGGGTCGGTAGAAAGAAGCATTTGGTTGTTGTTTCAAGCTATATGATTATTCATCTGTGACACCAACATATGAGGAAAAAGATCCAGTGTTTGTTTTCTATAGGTGCTTCATGTGAAACATGAGTGAAATACGCGACATGTGATATGGAAATATACCTATACTGTTCATATTTTTCAAAAACCTTATCTGTAAAGATTACTTTTTCCAACAAAATTATCATATAGAGAACTCGCCTTGATGACAGCGGCTGTAAGACCAACTCCAGAAGACCCCCTTCCTGTGGTATATTGCGAGCGCGGCGCTAGGCGGTCTATGTAGTTCAGCAACTGAGACTTGGCCACACCGGGGTCTCCCATCAAGCAGATGTTGATGTTCCCACGAATCTTCATTCCGTTCGGTCGACGGTCTACGCCGCCCACCAGCAGCAGAAGTAAGGCCTTCTTCACATCCTCGTGTCCATAGATCTCGGGTGCCAAGCTTCGGGCCATGCGAGTGTAAAGGTCCTCCTCGGCGAGTTCAGCTAACTCCTCCTCCGTTAGAGCGTCGGTGAGCTCCATTTCTTCGCTTTGGTTGACGCAGGTTACTGACTACATTAAAACAATGTTCTTAGTGAAAATTAGAAGTTCCGACTGTTGTGTACCTTCGAACATAATATATTGTGTATGCATATGTTGTTATTAACATGTTTGCGCACACTTAAGGCAATACAATTTTTACAGAGTCCCCGAAGTTTCAAGAGTATGGGCACTGAATAACGAAACATGAACTCACATGCGCCTCAAGGTAGGTGTCGGAGAGTAATCCCTGCGTGAGCTGGCGGAAGCCGGAGCTGAGCAGCGGCAGGAAGACGCCGGTGACGGCCACGTGGTCGCCGGGCTGCGCGCGGCGCGTCGCCTCGCCGCGGCAGTACACAGACAGCTGCCGCGGGATGTGCCCCACTGGCACCTGGTCTGACTGTCCGCGGAACACAATGATATTACAATAGAAAGTAATTTAAGATAAAAAAACATTGGAGTCTAGTATCACAAGTTGTCTATCTACTAAGCATGTTACAAGAGTATATTTCTCCTCCCTCAACATTCTTATGGTGAAGGAATACATCACAAGGAAAACTGCATTTGGTAACATATAGACTTTTAAGTGATGATGGCCCACATATCACAATTATTATCCTCAGAGTTTGTAGTAACAATCAATGATAGCTTAAGGCTACTGTTTAAACCCATGGGTTAACAGGGCCGACTGTCATGTTAAATGTCAATTTTAAAATTCACATAGAAAATACATACATGTTCTTGTATCTTAATTTCCTGGAACTTTTGGAAGCGAGAGCCCCTAGTTTGCAGATGCAGTTGTCCAGCAGTCTTATTCAGACGGCACTCATCAGCTGAGCAAGAAGCTGGTGGAGTGAACTGTAGTGCTTTGACTGGCTGGTACGTCTCAGCGCCGCACGCACTGCATGAGTATGTAGCCACAACCAGAAGGGGCTTGACATCTGTACACCTAGTTACAATTCCTGTGGAAGTTACAATTGATTTATACATAAGTGACCACCGTTTCCCAGTGGAAATATTGTAGTAATGATTACCAGAAACATAGTTGCTAGAATTATATTTACCTCTGACTGTCACCAATTTTCCAATATGCTCAGCCTTGACCTCTCTGATTGGCACTGATTTTGAATTTGACATATCTTTGAAATATACTTCACTGGAAAAAAAATCTTAGGATACAAACTTTCATTCACAGATGATTGCTTCTATGTTACATTAACATACATAACTGATCATATGGTGTTTATAAAACATAGTTATTAATTGAAACTTACTTACTTTCATTAACACTCAACTTAAAACAGAAGTTAAATTGTTATTATATTGACATTTTTCTCAGAAGGGGTTAAAAAAATAAATCAATATGTAATAGTGTGTATGTTAACATTTAATTCATTTCATTTAGACATTAATCAAATTAATTTACTCACTATCGCCTTATAAGCTCTGCAGGGTATCTATTGCGTGGGTCTCTCATCTCACCAGGGATCCTATGGTTCCTGGCTTCCAGCATGATCCTGTGTTCAATGTACACATCTAAGGCATCCTTAGCAACAACCTGCAATGGGATAGTGATAACTTATAATTCTTCAATCTGTAATGATACAGAAACCAATGTGGAACTATTTAAAAGTACCTACAATGATACCAATATGCAATTATAACATTAGATCTTGGGATTTGATTTAAAGATCAATTTCTATCAGAAACATAATATACAAAATAACAGAAGTCATTTTAATCCACATGACCAGGCACTGTACATAATGTCCCAAGAGGAGTATGCAGATAATAGTTATGCACCTATTTTAATCTAGGAAGTTACGGAGGTCAGAAAAGTGTAGTACAATATTCTAGTCTCTGTGCCATTGGGGTACCATAGGACTCAAAAAATAATTATAATCCTGGTGCACCTCACGCAGCTCTTCTGCCACTCTAGCACAGCTCTCCAAGAAATAAGTGACAAGACATATAACCCGCTGCGATTTGTTGAAACTAGCTGAGTCGCACGAAGCATGACATAGCAGCCAATCAGAGTGCATATTTGTTCTATGTCATATCTTTCTAGACGCGCGTGTTAGGCTTGCTGGTCATTCTATTGAGTCAAGAAAACATTTTCTTAGTTAATAGAATGTGGGTAGTTTTTCTATGATACTTACTTCTTTATGTTTGTAGTCTGGGAGCATGTCATAAACAACATCTGATACCAAAGTTGTGTATCTGCGGGTATTTTGACGGACTGCTTCACATAACTCCTCATTTGTCTCATTGAGATCATCCAAATCCACAGTAAAGGCAAGCTACAATAATAAGACAAATTAATTATTAAATTAAAGAGTTTTAGATGAGTACCTCACAAACCTAACCTAAATACAAACCTCCTCTCTATGAGCAACTCTTGTGAGCTGTTCAGCATATTTGAAGTGCTTGTGGCCCTCGTCGTCTGTTTGGCAAAAATCAACGAAGAAGCTCTTGAAGAGTTCTGCAAGGCATACAATTTTGTTAAGTAAAGTGTAATAAAAGTGGGTGCAAGAGATTTAAAAGTAAAAGATTTAGATTTCAAATTACTACATTACCTTTGTCGGCAGTATAATCACGCATTGCCATGGTGAAAGCTGCTTATTACGAGAAATTTACCACAAATAAACAATTTTAAAATCCAAAAATCAACAACAAACGAAACAAACAATACACGAACGAAGCAGCAGCCGCCAAGCACCTTTTACTTTTAGGCGCGAAAATACGTTGACAGTTGACGTATTGTGTTATTTCTTTTTGTCCCATAGACCAAGGCATTACAAGGAGATTACAACCAAGAAAAAAAAGTTAACGTCAAACGAGACGAGGTTTGTATTCGCGCCAAAATGTAATGTCAAATTGATACAACCAAAACAAAGTGGTGCTGTGCTTTGGTGCTGTGTTGATATGTTTTACGTTGATTATTAGCATTAGAGCACAAATTTCAAGCAATTATGGATGATTCCACAGGTAAGTAACCTTGTTTTGTGTAATGGTACCATGTTATAAACCTAATAAATGTAATTTATAACACTATTCAAATACCCATAGGGCAACGTGCAAAGCGGCAGAAAGTTGATCGACACGGACGATTCTCAGCATTTGAAAAGTTAAAACAACTAAAAGGGTCAAAGAACAAGTGTGATGTCGATCAACTCGAAAATGTTTACGACGTTGTTGACGAAAAGGAATACTCAGAACGAGTACTGCAAAGACAGGAAGAAGACTGGATTGAAGACGATGGTAACAAAAAAACTAATTACGTTCTACTTACATTTAAACTTTGCTATTAGTCCTACATAAATATGTTATTTACAGGAACTGGTTATGTTGAAGATGGTAGAGAAATATTTGATGATGATGAAGTGGATGACTCATATACTTCATCAAAGGGCAAAAAGTCAGGCCGGGGCCAAAAGAGAAAGGCCCGTGTTGCAGCACCTGCAGTAGGACAAGGAAACATTAGAAACCTGTTAGGTTCTATGCCAGGCAAGAAGAAAGAGGTAACTATCAACTAACAAAAATTGTTGCAAAATTTGTTAATCAAAAGCTAATAATTCTCATTTTATGTTCCAGGATATAAAAATTTCTGATGACAATATCCTGTCAGATATTATGTCTGATTTAGATGGTACTCCTACAACAGTTGTGAAGCCCAAACCATTAGTTATAACTAAGACAAATATTGTAGAAAGTAATAAAAGAGAAGCTCAAAACTACTTCAAAACTTTATCTTCAAGTGTCAAGAAAAATTCCAGCAGCATGGCTTTTAAAAAAGAAGCTCCAAGCAATGAAGACGAAAAGATACCTCAGGAAAGCTCTGCGTTAAAAGAAAATGGTTCAGTAACTGCTCCTACAAGTACCAAAAGAACAGAATGGAAAATAGACAGAGAAATCAAAGCAGAGTTGGAAGATTCGGTAACACAGAATATTGAAGAATTCCAAAGTCAAGATATAAATTTTGATGATGATTTCAGTAATGATACTCCAATAGGAACTTTGAAAGAAACAGTAAAAGAAGAAACATGCATACCCACCAGTGGCACCACTATCACAGATGTGGCAGAAGAATTCTTGAATGATGAGTTTGAAATATTTTCAAAACCTAAAAAAGAGTCCCCAAAGGCTCTAGAACCTCTGAATAATTCATGGAGTGAGCAGATGGGAGAAAACCAAGTTGCAGTAGCTGTGCAAGTAGACAACAGTCAACTGCCTCTACAGACAAATGAACAAGGAGAGAAAGTCCTAAGGTTCTATTGGCTAGATGCCTGGGAAGATAGGTTTGTGAAGCCTGGGGTGATTTACCTTTTTGGCAAAGTTTATGCAAATCCATCCAATAAAAAAGCTGGTTGTGTCTCATGTTGTTTGACAGTAAAAAATGTTAACAGGAAGCTGTTTCTCCTGCCCAGAGAATATGTATGTACTAACCACATGCACAGTTACAAATAATAATATGTATTTTTGTTTTTCCCTCTTATTCATTGCAATTACAAACTAAATCATTATGTTTTAGAAACTGGATCCTGTAACCTTAGAAGCCACAGATGATGAGGTCACCATGATGGATGTTTATCAGGAGTTTAACACCTCAGTTGCTACAAATCTTGGTCTTAAAGAGTTCAAATCAAGAAAGGTTACTAAGAACTACTGTTTCAACTTGCCAGATATTCCTGCACAATCCGATTATTTAGAAGTCAAATACTCTGTAAGTATATTATCATAACACTATATTATTCTTGTAATGTTTTCTTCATTTGTGTCAAATTTATTACTGATTGATCAATAAGAGCTGGCACATTAACAGCACTCACACTAATTAGACTGTTACAAGATGTTTTTTTATGTGTGTACCTAAGCCAGAAAGTTGAGCACCTTGTTTGCCATATGGTTGACATTGCAAAATGAAAACAAATCACCTGTATTTGTAAAAAGTGATATTATGTCACACCACTTGTTTATTCTCATATATACAGAAGCACATTGTGTAAATGTGTTAAGATGCCAGCTCTTATTAATCAAGCTGTACAAAAACGTCATATAAATTTCTTTCTCTACAGGCTTCCTTTCCAGCTCCAACAGTGAACAAAAAGTTTTTAACATTTTCACATATTTTTGGTGGCAACACACCCTGCCTTGAGACCTTTCTCTTAGAGCGCAAGATCAAAGGCCCTTGCTGGCTGGAGGTGAAATGTCCTGAACATGTACAAGCCAAAGTATCATGGTGCAAGATGGAAGCCTCCTGCGACAAAATAGAGAATATTAATGTAATTAGAGATGATAGCGATTTAGAACCACCACCAGTGGTTATGGCTTCTGTAAGTACATACACACATTAGTAGATAATATGATTAAAATAAAACTTATATAACAAACTTCTACAAATAAACTTCTTCTAAATCTATAGTTCTTTATAATTTTTTTATAATATTTTCACAGAATAAAAGAATATGATTTTGCATATTCATTAGCTTTGATTGTTGGCTTCAATCTAATAAACTAGGGACAGGAAACAGACAGAAGACAACTGTTTAAATAAGCCATCTATTTCTTGAAAGTGGTTCATATTATTTTATTAACATTATAATTATAGTTTTATCTTTTTCTACAGATCAACATGCGGACTGCAATGGATTCTAAAACAAGAAAAACCAAAATAATAATGCTGAGTTGCCTTATCCATAACTCATTCCCCATAAATAAACCTTCTCCCAACCCAGCCTTCCAGCAACATTTTTGTGGTGAGTTATAAATCTACCTACCTAATCTACCTTTGACCTACGAAACTTAACTGTAAAATATTCCTAAAGTTATTATTGTCTTCTTTATGTCTTGTTACCTCACTCTTAAACAGCTTGACCAATTTGGATGTTATATTTTTTCTTTATTTTTTTGACATTGACATGTGACATTCATAATTATCCACTTTTTTACAGTAATGACTAAATGCAATGAAATGTGGCCACTGGACCTGAAGCAGGCACTTTCACAATTTAAAGCTACCAAGCTTACTAAATGTGACACAGAAAGAGAGCTACTTAATTACTTCATGGTTCAATTCTGGAAATTGGATGCTGACTTGGTGGTAGGACACGACTTGCAAGGTTTTCAACAAGATCTCCTGATAGGGAACATCCTAGACCTGAACATCCCTAATTGGTCACGACTCGGCCGACTCAAGCGATCTGTAGCTCCTCAGAAAAAGTTTGCAGCCAAAGATGCCTTCTTAGGTCGACTTGTATGTGACATCAAACTGTCCGCCATGGAACTCATCAGATCTAGAAGTTTTGACCTAGACACGCTATGCACTAATGTCCTGAAAGTAAAAGAAGGTGAAAGGGTAGATATTGTTCCAGAAGACTTGCCCAGATACTATGAAAACAGCAGAGATCTTCTACAACTTGTTTCCCTTAGCATGCAAGATACGTCATACATCCTCAAAATAATGTGTGAGCTGAGTGTCATTCCACTCGCGCTTCAAATCACTCAGATTGCTGGTAACGTCATGTCCAGAACGCTGATGGGAGGTAGGTCAGAGAGAAACGAGTATTTACTGCTTCATGCCTTCACTGAAAAAGATTACATAGTGCCAGATAAATTGTTCGGGAAAAAGATCGCTGCCGAAACCGAACAAGATGATGATGACGATAACACAGCAGTTTCAAAGAAACAAGGTAAGAAGAAGGCAGCCTACTCCGGCGGTCTCGTGTTGGACCCAAAAAAAGGTTTTTACGACAAACTCATCCTGCTTATGGACTTCAACTCTCTGTACCCAAGTATTATTCAAGAATATAATATTTGTTTTACAACAATCAAAAGAAAAAATGCTGTGGCGTCTGAAGATGACATATCCAATCTGGTGTTACCTGGTTCGAATACAGAATCTGGCGTCCTCCCGACACAAATTCGAAAACTCGTCGAGAGCAGACGAGAAGTGAAGAAGCTCATGAAAACGCCAGATCTGTCTTCAGATCAATATATGCAATATAATATTCGGCAAATGGCTCTGAAGCTCACTGCTAACTCCATGTACGGGTGTCTTGGTTTCACACACTCCAGATTCTACGCAAAACCACTAGCCGCTCTTGTTACCATGAAGGGCCGAGAAATTCTAATGGATACCAAAGACATAGTTCAAAAATTAAATTATGAAGTAGTCTACGGAGATACCGACAGTTTGATGATTAATACAAATTGTTTAGATTATGATTACGTATTTAAAATTGGAAACGATTTAAAGCGAGAAATCAATAAAAAATACAAACAAATTGAGTTGGATATCGATGGCGTATTCAGGTATCTTCTTCTTCTTAAAAAGAAAAAGTATGCAGCTGTTCTTATCAGTAAAAATAAAGGTGGCGAATTCGTTTATAACCAGGAGCACAAAGGTTTGGATATCGTGCGTCGAGACTGGTCGCAGCTGGCAGCAGAGGCTGGAAAGTTCATCCTGAACCAAATACTCTCGGAACAGAGTGCTGATGAACGACTTGAGAGCATTCAAGCACATTTGAATAAATTAAAGGAAGACTTAGTAAATAACAAGATGCCACTGTCGATGTTAACAATAACCAAACAGCTAACTAAACACCCTAACGAATATGCAGATAAGAACACACAACCTCATGTTCAAGTCGCTCTCAGACTGAACAGTAAAAACAGCAGAAGATTCAAGAAAGGTGATATTGTGCCGTACATCATTTGTGAAGACGGAACTGCCAATTCTGCTACTCAACGAGCATACCACGTCGAAGAGTTGAAAAGTTCGGAGCATCTAAAAGTGGACTACAAATACTATTTAGCTCACCAGCTACACCCAGTCATTTCACGAATTTGCGAACCCATCGAAGGCATGGATCCGGCGCGAGTCGCGGACTGTCTCGGCCTCGACCCGTCCGGATATAAACAGATAATGCGCAAGGACAACACCAATACGGAGACCTACGAGGTAGAAAACGAGAAAGAAAAGTACAGGTACTGCAAAGACTTCACTTTTGTATGCGTGAACGAAAAATGCAAGTTTCTGAACAGTATTAGAGAGCCGTTCACGAAGTACGAGAAGGAGAGCGTGTCGTTCCTGGAGCGGTGCCAGAACGCGGAGTGCGCGGTGCGGCCGCTAGAGTACGTGTGGTGCGTGTGCAACCAGCTGAGTCTGCAGCTGCGCCGCCACCACGCGCACTACGCGGCGGGCTGGCTGGCGTGCGAGGACCCGGCCTGCGGCGCGCGCACGCAACGCCTGCCTCTCGCCTTCGCCGCCGGACACCCGCTGTGCCGCGCCTGCGAGAAGGGAGTCATGTTCCGCGAGTACACCGAGAAAGACTTCTATCTACAACTCAACTTTTTCCTCTACCTGTTCGATCTCACCAAACACACCTCTATCAGTAAGTTTAATGTATTTTATTGCTCTTAAATCTAGTGGCAGCAATTGATTTATGTAAAATATTATGTAGGTAGTAATGTAGTAGTTTTGTCTTTGAATCTGCTTTTAATTTCTAGTGTTTGCAGAATTGAGAACAACTATGGTACCAATACCATACTTACAATTGATGCATTATTTTGAATGAATTCACAAGGTGTGTGAAAGACTACAATAATAGCGAAATATAAGCGGCGCTCTTAAACCCGATGACTTTGGTGTGTAGAGGATTTTAGAAATATTTATAAAATATAAATTATTCTTTTCAGAAACCAAACTGTCCCCACAAGTAACAAGCGCTTTTCAAACGCTGAAGGAAACAGTAGAGGACTGGTTGACTCACTCGGCGTACTCTGTTATAAACCTGTCAAAACTGTTCCGTTTCTTCGCGCTGGACGCCAAAGCAGTAGATGTGAAACCCGAACCACTGGAAATCGACATCCTACCTGAGACAGAACAGATCGACGCCATGTTGGAAATGGGAGACTACTGAACACGTGCTAAACTTGAATCATGTATTGCTATATTTTGTATATACCTACCTAATTAATAAAATACTATTTTTAATATCTACTTGGTGGTTTGATCATTTGGATGAAAGAATAGATGATGACCTAATGGAAAGGTCACGAAATCTTCTTTAAGTTAGTTACTAGTACCACTAGTACAATACGGTGGAAGAAGCGAGGAAGATGATCTGGGATGTAAATAGAATGCATCTCTCTCTGGCATGGCGTAAGAGCCCCGTCTATAGGATCTCGAGATTTAGTATTATTCAGGCTATGAGCTAACAACAGTTACCAAGTTCAGTTATTGATTTTTAACTCATTATGCTAAATAAGTATGACTAAAGGCTTCTAGTGACAGAAAAGTTTCTGTTCACCCCCACGGACATTAGTGTATCTATGTAAACTAGGAAGTTATGACCAGGTACATAAAATAGATGGTAGATAGGATGAAGATGTCTTCGAAAAGAAAAGGCAAAGTTTTAGTGATTTTTTTTTTATAAGATAAGCAAATTGATTAAATAATAAGTAGGTAGGTACCCTAATGTTACCCTACGTCCTCAGTAAACAAATTGATACGATGCAGTCCGCACGAACGCACGCTGTCAATTTCAAATCTTCGTAATCAATACAAGTGTCCTACGTCTTTCCGACTGACATTCGTACGAGTAGTTGCGTTGCGGAAATGTCAATTCGGCTTGCGATTTCCGGACGAATTTTGGAATTTCGCATAAGTATAAACATGGCTGCTGCTGCGATGTATGTGGAATTATTAATAAACACAGTCAAAGTAGGAGATTATTATGGGATAAACGTAATAAATCATACTCAAATCTTTTATTATCGCACCGGGGATGGGTAAATATTTAAGATATTATGATTTTTTTTAATTAAATGCCTAAACAAGAATATCCTGGACTATGTGTGTTAGGCATGGAAAAAAGGTATTCCTTTTTTATCGAAATTAAATAATAGGCCAAAAATTATTGAATTAATCTTTAATTGCTTATAAAATAAAAATACATATGTATTTTAACCTCAGACCAAATACAGCTCGCTAGCCTCGCAATGAGCGTCGAGCCCAACAACTCTTCAGTCCCTCCTAAATACAAAACCTTTCAAGTGTGCTCTTTCATTTGATGCGATATACAAATTCACTTTATGGGAAAGTCATGTTTTTTTTTTATCTCAATTATCTTCCTAAATTACAGGTTACCTACTTTATTTATCCTCAAATTGATTTAATTATACAAATAATGTGTATCATGTTTAGTAACAACTCATACGCACAGAAGATGGCCGTTACATCCGGATCCAGAAATGCCACTGACAATTTGTATTCCAGAATAACGTCCCTACGCAGTAAAGGATAAAAAATTATATATTTAACTCTTTCACTCCTCCATTTATTTCATACTAGATGACCCGGCAAGAGTTGTTTTGCCGATATACGTCAGTGTTTCTCTCTTATTAAATGCATGTATTATACATACAAACCTTCCTCAAGAATCACAATCTATTAAAGAAAACCGTTAACGTCATGATCAAAATCCGTTGCGAAGTTTTTAAAATCAAAGTCTACACAGGGATAGACAGCTTTGTTCCTACCTCAGCAAGAGGGGGGCTTTGTTTTATACTACTTATTGTTTTATGTGTATTGTGTTTCTAACGACATCTAGGATTGTTTTTGATCTGAGATTATATGGACATTGACTTTTTAACATTATGTTAAGTCCATTGCTTTTTTAATGGTTTAGGTAATTGAAACAGGTCAAGTTGACTAAAGTAAAACCTTCATTACACTAAATAACACATTGATTTTCAAGTTATGCCTTGTTTTTCTTAAATGGTATGCTGGTGATTGTATACAATTATAGTATAGACTAATCATAACCCACTTAGTGTACCTACTTTAGGTATCACGATTACAAAATGATGCAAATACGTCTGCGTCTTATTGAAATAGGCTGAAATGGGAATATCATTTCGGGTAGTAATTCTTAGATGCCTCTCATTGTATGTGACAGGCGTCACGTCAATCAACGTAGTAGTTTAATGCCCTCGGCCGCGGCCGCGCCCGCCGCCCCCCCGGTTTCCACCGCGCCCTCGGAAATTGCCTCTGTTATTACCAAACTGTTGCTTATTATTACCAAACTGCTGTGGATTGTTAAATCTTTGTTGGTTGGGTTTAGACTTGTTAAAGTTACCAGGACCATTGTTGAAGTTTCTAGGGCCTGAGTTGAAATTACCAGGCGCAGAGTTGCCGAAGTTACCGGGTGCAGAGTTGTTGAACATTCTCGGACCCGAGTTGTTGAAATTACCGGGACCGGAGTTGTTGAAATTACCAGGACCGGAGTTGTTATAGTTTCCAGGGCCGGAGTTATTGAAGTTCCCGGGACCTGGGTTATTGAAGTTCTGTGCGTTGGGCGCTCGCGGCATCGCCGGTCGTCCGCCATCCCACGGCGATTGCTGAATGCCGAAATTGGATTGATTGCCGGCCATGTTGTTTCCATAATTACCTTGATTGGGGTACATATTACTGTCTTGATTGTTGCCAAAGTCATTTTGATTATGGCCCATATTGCTCCAATTGTCCTGAGGCGGTATACTGCCACCATAATTGCCTTGCTCAACATTGCCGTAGTTATCGTTACCTCTGAAATTCCCGTGGCTCTGCGGCGGCACGTGAGCAAAGTTATTTTGACCCTGGTCTACGTTCCCGCCGACAATGGTTTGGCTTTGTTGGTTCGGTTCTGCGAAATTATTATGGTTTTGTGATGAGTTCCCAACGAATACAGGTTGGTTTTTATGAGATCGATTATCGTTCTGATGTATTGGCGGCGGCGGGCGGTCGTGTGTGAGGGGAGGGGCGGCGGCGGCGGGAGGGGCGGCGGTGGCGGGGGCGGCCGCGGCGGCGGCGGCGGGCGGCGCGCGCTCCACGTCGCCGAAGGAGCGCGGCTGCAGCGCGCTGCTGGTGACGTCAGAGGGGGCGACGGCGGCGGCGGCGGGCGCTTGCGCTAGAGAAGCCTGCACCATGGCTAGGAGTCCGGCCGCAGACGTTATGTTTATTATGTCGCCCACGTTCTTCGCCTCCTCGCCCCCCGGCGCACCCTCTAGGGACTTCTTCACGATCTCCATCTCCTGTCGAAGCTGGTCCGCCTTCACCTTCTGTGTAGCTACTTGTAACACCTGCAACGATATTTCGAATTTGCATTATAGAATAAAAGTCACGATTTGCTACACATGGCCTAAGGGTTCGCAAACAGTGTCAGTGTTAAAAAATAATATAAGTAATCCTAGAAAAAACATACCTCCTCAACGGTGTAATCGTCGTCGTCACTCTCGATGTCCTGTAGAGCTGATGTTAGCTTAGCGGCGGTGGCGGTGGCGGTGGCGGGGGCGGAGGAGGGCGGGGGCGGGGCCACGGCGGGGGCGGGGTTCACCTGCGGCGGCGCTGCGGGGGTCGGCTGCGGGGAGTTGGCGGCCGCAGTCACGTACTCCCTCAGACGCTCAACTCTCTTCGGCTCGCGAGCCTCCAGCTTCTTCAGGTAGGCGATCAGCGAGTGCTGTTCCTCCGCAGATAACTCGTTGAAGTTTTTCAATAAGGTTTCGAGATCAGAGTCCGAGAGTCCATCCATAGCGTCGGTCGACTCTTCCTTTTCAGGTCTGTGGATAGTTCATTTATATAGGAAAAAGTAATAAGCTGAGAACCCACATTTTATCTTAGGACAGCCAACGAGATAGGTAGTAAGCCTATCACCGTACGTATCACGTTTCACCTATGCTAACATCGATGAATGATGAATACCTTCACCGGAATTACTATTAGATTATTTACTATTGACAGTCTATATTATACTATACTTAGTATATGTGAACCACTGGTACAATTCTAGTATTTAGCTTGTACCAATACCAGCGTACCAGCATGCCCTATTTTGCATACATTTTACAAGATTTTCACTACTGCTATTCTTGCTCTAGTAAAGTAACGTAAAAGGGAATAAAACGCTAAGCTCAATCAATACAGATGGCGCTTTATACGCTTGACCCATATGAACTAATGAATGTGATGCTATCTGCGAAATAATATATAAGCTTGTAGTGACAATCGATTGACTTAGTGCTATTTTGGATCAAACGCAACTAGCGCCATTACTTCACGGTTTTTTTTTGTGTGAGAGCATTGACCCTCCTCCATCCCATGGCCTGCCTGCCTGAAGGGCATACGGGCGAAACTTTGGGCCGATCGTCGCGCGCACGCAGTCCCGACTATAGGCCGCGAACGCGTGCGCCAGGCGTCCGACCCGACAAACTCGTGTCCCCACCACGATCAAGCCGACCAACAACAGTGCGTGAGAGCAGTGTACTGACTTTTTGTCGTATTCGTCGTAGGCAGACTGTAGCATCTGCAGCGCGGAGGCTCTGGGCGCCACCGCGGCCGGCGCCGCCGCCGCCGCCGCCGCCTTCTGCGCCGCGGCGCGCTTCTTCGCCTTCGTCACGTCCACCTGGTACACCATACACACTTTCATTAGGTAACTCATCAATTTTAACTTGCCTAAATACCATGAGACAAGAGCGTCTGTGCTCCAGTTGGTCGGATACTTGACTTGAGATCGGGAGGGCCCGCGTCCACCTACAGGACATTTACCAATACTTTTCAGGTACGCAACGCCACGCTCTTACGGTGAAGGACAACATCGTGATGAAACTCGCACACCTCAACGTGTAACCCGTGAACCCAATTACGACGAAGAGCGCGTGAGCTCATGGTCGTAATTGGGGTCACGTTGGGTTAAAACGCTTGGTGAACTATGGGAATTTGCTTAGCAAGTGCCTCGTGTTAAAAAACCTTTGTTCGGCTTGAAAACACCTGACAATTGAGCTGATTACGGGACATTTTGCTGCTGACTTTTACAAGTAGGTACTAGTTAAACGCGAAATCAACAATGTACATTTCCGAGGTGTTCGAAACAGTTGAAAAAAAAAACAACAAAAAGAAACTAGGGCCACTATTTAGTGGCCCTAGTTTCTTTTTGATTCTGATTATACAAATTCGCATGATTCACTAATGCGACTTTGAGATATGCTAGTGGTATTTTGAAAAGGTAGGCGGCCGACCAAGAGGCTGATCTGATGATCAGTTTTGATGTCACCATTCACTATCACTAAAGCACCAATAAGGTAGAGAGAGTTAAACGTCTAATGGCATTGATAAGAGTTTCTCATTAGTGTGTTAACGCAGATTGTTGCGGTACACTGACCACAGTGTCGACGAGGTGCGCGAGCTCGGCGGCGGACACGTCGGTCTTGCCCTGCGCCTCCAGCGCGGCCGCGATCTCCGCCGCGATCTGCGCGCGGTCCACCTCGCCGCCGTCCGCCAGCGGCACACTGCCTCCGCCCGCCCCGCTCACTCCCACCGCACCCCGAGACGTCTTCATCTCCTCCTGTAAACGTAACAAAATAAACAAACTTAGTACTTCCACTATTTCTTTGCAGTATAAATTTTTCATTGCAAATGACGTTAAATTTATGGATTTGAATATGATTTCTCGCTGCGGTATTTCCCCTTTTGTTACTTTCTTTTAGGTGTGTTGTGACAAAGTGGAAATACTCGATTGACTAAAATTTTGTGCCAAACTCTACAGTCACACGCCGAAAGGTACTTTTAGCACTGTGTGTACAGTTATTTCTTTTTTTAGAATGCTCCTCACAGCCTGTGATTGTATAGTTGTAAGTGAGTAATATCGCAAGTGACCGAAATGATAGAAGTGTGTTGTGCCGCGCGTGTCGTGGCGGGGAGTGGCGGGGAGTGGCGGGGAGTGGCGTGGCGCACAGACCTTCCTGTGCGCGGCGCGCTTGTCGGCGTGGTGCAGCAGCGCGGCGACGCGCGTGACGGCGGCGCGCGCCGGCGCCTGCCCGCCCGCCAGCAGGCCGGCCTGCAGCGCGCCCTTCAGCTTCTCCTTCGCCGTCTCTATCAGGAAGATCGCCTCCGACCGGTCCAGGATCTCCTCCGCTGAGTTCGCCTTCACCTGCGTCGCGGCAAAGTGCATACGGTTATCAAATTCTTATTTCAACAGTGTCGTATTCTATCATGTCGCGTTATTTCAGCAAATGTTAAAACAGAGACTATCATTTTGGAACTTACTTCCATCGTTAACGGGTTTTATCTACATAGAAAAAGTTCGTCAAAATCGTCTTTAACTCTTTTCACGGATAGATATAAGCGATAAAACGAAACTTGCTACCGATTTTAAGAATAGCTCTGTTACGTCATAATGCAATTAAAAAACAACTCATCATCTTGTTCCGCAAAATATGTATGAATTGAAAAAAATCTCGATAAAAACAAAACTTAAACAAAATACATAAGCAGATTATAATTAAATAAATGAAAGAGACGTACCTTCTCCATCTTGAGCGCCTCGGTGAGCAGTTCTACGACCTTAGGTCCCAGACTGCCCAGGTAGTCCTCGAGCGCGACGAGCATCCGGAGCGCGCCGATGACGTCGTCCGGGTCGTAGGAGGCGGCGGCGGCGGGGGCGGGGGCGGCGGAGTCGTAGGGCGGGCGCGAGCGGTGCGAGGAGCGGGACAGCACGCTGTCGCCGCGCGCGCGCGACACGGAGCGCGGCGGCGACCGCACGTCCGGCAGCGAGCCCAGCGACTCCTCCGAGTTCCACGGCGACAGGTTCGACAGGTCGCTACACCGTATCATGTTTAACTATCGTTTACTATCTACTATATATTTTATTCATTTTGTTGATTGAACAATAAATACACTTGCGTAGTCATTTATGATTCTAGACCGTCATCATACTTTAAATTTGTCATCGCTTCGATATTAAATATATCACCATGCTAACTTTTAAAACTTGCGTTACATGACTTTACTAACTTTTTCTAGCTCAGAAAGTTATACCGATTCCAACAGTATAGTTATTTTTGTGACTGATACATTTTTAAATTTGTTTAAATGTATCTTTTTTATCCAACATTTACAACAAAATGTATGGTCACACAACAGTTTTTAAAATAAACTAAGTCCTGATCATAACCCCGAAATCATCTCGTATGTATATTGAAAATTGATAGCAATGCAGCAGTAACGTAATATAGTATAGTGGAGAAATGAGCGGCGAGTACTCACACAATGGCGATGGGCGCGTTTTGGGCGGCGGCGGTGGCGGGGGCGGGGTCGGGGCTGCGGTTGCGCGGCGGGTGGCGGCGCGACAGCGGGGAGCCGCCGCGCGACGGCGACACTCGGCCGCGCCGCACGGGGCTGCGCTCCGGGGCCCTGGCAGTGACACGTTCACATGTTGTCATACAGTGGTCACTTCCACTACGATACAACATTATCAGCATCTCAAAATGATTGTACTTACTGTGGATACGATAGGAAGGCCGCTACTTCGTTCCACTACGTTGTATTCTCTTCAAGCTTAAGATTTCAGAAAACCTCCCAAAGTTTTTAGGTAATAACGTCGGCGCTCTTGTGTTACAGTGGCGCTAACTTAAACTAACTTAAACCTGACAGAGGCGATTTATTCTAGCAGGACATATGGAGCTCACACAAATAGTACTTTAGTATTGCTGTTAAGTGGAGCTAGAGAACCGTTGAGGAGTTTTCATAGTATTCAGCCATAGCCATTAAAGGTCGACACCAAACAAATCAAGACGCACTATCATAACACCACCAGTGCGTGACATACGTGCCCATGTACTTACAGTCTCATGTGCAAGGGGCTTCGGGACCTCGTCCTGAGCCGCCTGCTGATGTCTCTCGGCGGCGAGCGACGGCGTGGTGGCGGCGAGTGGCGTGGCGGCGGCGAGTGGCGTGGCGGTGGCGAGTGGCGTGGCGGCGGCGAGTGGCGGCGCGGGGGGCGACGGAATGGCGAGTGGCGCCGCGACGGTGAAGGACGCCGCCCGCCCGGAGGCGAGCCACGCCGCACGCCCGGTGGCGAACGACGTCGGGGGAATTCCGGTTTGCGAACCTATCATCAATTAAATGTAAGTAAATCGAAAACAAAACTCATGAACTAATGGCGCTAGTTCAGCTCCATGTGTCAGTTTGTCTTTGGCGCTTACATCTTCTTTTACGTGCGAACAAACAATGCGAGACTCCTATTAAATTTTCGCGTGCGAGTTTTTTGCACTGCTGTGCAAACGTAGTAATAAAAAGTAAGAATTAAAAAGCATGTGTCCTGACCTCGGCATCGCGGCGGCGGCGCTCGTCGTCGAGTGAGCGGGAGTGGGAGCGGGAGCGGGAGCGCACGCGCGCGGTGACGTCGGGCGGCGTGAGGCGGTAGCGGCGGTAGATCTCGTTCACCACGGTCTGCAGCTCCTCGTTGTGCAGCTCCTTCATGCGCTTCGTCCAGAACACTATCCACTCCGGCTTGAAGTCGTACTTCGACGGGTCTTTACCCTCTGTGTGCCAATAATTAATATCATGCCATGTAGTACTCGAAACCGGAAGTCATGTATGATAACAAAAAAAGAACCGACTTCAACCCGTAAACTAAAAAGTAAAAAATAAATTTATTCTTACAAAGTAATACGTATTTTCATTTAAGTTGTTCAATAAAAATACCTGATTAAATAATTATTTTAAAATATTGAAGTCGGTGCCAAGTAAAACAATATTTATCAATCTTTCTGACGATTATATTCATAGTTAGCAGGTATATTAGGTTAGTATCGATTCATATTTTTTTCTCATACTGTTATTGTTTTGATTTATTTAAGTAGTTTGTAATTACTTAGTTAGCTTGTTGTAGGTATTTACTTGGCACCGACTTCAATATTTTAAAATAATTATTTAATCAGGTAAATTGAACAACTTAAATGAAAATACGTATTACTTTGTAAGAAATAAATTTATTTTTTACTTTTTAGTTTACGGGTTGAAGTCGGTTCTTTTTTTGTTAAAATTATTTTATTTTACGATTTTGAGTGATGGGTCGACCGAACAAGGATGCTCAAGGAGAAAAGAAGAAGAAAAAAAAATTAAGACTTTTATTTTTACTTTTTGTTTTTGTAATGCATGTTCAACACTATGGATAAATCATAGTACCTACAATGCGACATTGCTTGGTAATGATATCTAGATGACATCTTCGTTAGTTCTTATTCTGTTAGTTGGGATAAAATCTAAAGTACTGAATCAATTTAGATAAAATTTTAATGGGACCATCTTGAAAGTAAACCCTATCGAATGCAAAAAGAATTTTCAAAATCAGTCCATAAACGACGAAGTTATCCTCGAACAAACATAAAAAAATTAAATCTAAAGTACTGAACCAATTTAGATAAAATTTTAATGGGACCATCTTGAAAGTAAACCCTGTCGAATGCAAAAAGAATTTTCAAAATCGGTCATAAACGACGAAGTTATCCGCGAACAAACATAAAAAAAAAAAGCATATATACGGTCGAATTGCACCTCCGTCCTTTTTTGAAGTCGGTTAAAAAGAATGATGAATGTAGATGAAGCGAAATGGGTAAGTCAGGACCGTGACAAATGGAGATCTGTAGTCTCTGCCTACCTCTCTGGGAGACAGGCATGAAGTGTATGTATGTAGTATGAGCGTGTTTCATAATTATACATGGAGGTACAAAAAGTATGTTTGTAAGAAAAGTCGTGCCTGTTTTTACAACAATGATGAATGAACAAAGTGTTTTCCCAGCATCAATCAAGTACCCACCAGCCTGCAGCTCCTTGTAACGCCGACCCCAGAACTTCTTCCACTCCTCGGGATAGAGGGGGTGTTTCTCGGGATTCTTCTGGTGGTACTCCAGCGACTTCACTGCTGCCTCCTCCACCTGCTCGCGCTTCGTCTGCGCCATCGATATCTTGTGGTCGTGGTTCGGGGCCTTTCCCTGGAGATTATAAATGTGTTGATAAAAACAAGGCTCTTAAAGACAAACGATCGATGGTGTCAGTACTAAAATGGCGGCCACAAATGGGAATGCGCAAGGTGGGTAGTAAGTCCTCTCAGGCAGCAGTGGATGTCATTCAGCTGACATGATGACGATGTTAAAAAACATACTCGAGCTTACCTTCGTTATTTTGCTCGAGGTTTCGACACAGTTGCTTGTCTTTGTTTATATACGCACCGATAATATTGACATACAACGTCATATAGTAGTGCTTGTTTCATACAGACATTATGGTAAAAGTTTAAACCGGGTATTAATGAGCTCAGTTCGAGACCACGTCACATGCAACTGTGTCAAACCGTCGAGGAATTCACGAACCTTCGTTGTTTCCTCGCAGATTTTTTACATTTGGTTATATTCGAGCCGTATTTAAACGTTTAACAAATAAACTAAACCGCAGTTGCCAGTGGACCTGCAAAATGCTATTTGTACTTCGTTTTCCTCTCTGAGCAACTAGTTGATCCGTTTGATACTCTCCGAGACACTTTTTTCCTAATCGGACCAACTATTAACATCTATATTAACTTATATACCCTTTGACATAATAATGGTCTTAACGAATCAACTTATTAGGAATCGATTTTATACTCTATGGAATAGAATGAAAAAAAAAAAAAAAAACACTTCACGCCTTTAATCCCAAAGAGGGTAGGCAGAGGCACTTGTTACAACACACAAGTACCACGGTTCACCAAGCGTATTTAACCCAACGTGACAGGGGGTGAGCCCATCGCCGTTATAGGGTTCACACACCTTGTGGTGTGCGGGTTTCATCACGATGTTGTCCTTCACCGTACGAGCGTTGCGTTGCGTAACATAGGCTCTGAAAAAGAGTCCCATTGGTACACGTCCAGTAGCCGGACTCGAACCCGGGACCTCCCGGTTACATGTCAAGTATCCGACCAACTGGACCACAGACGATCTAGAATGAAAAATGTGCGGAAACAAATGAAATATCACGTGACATATCATTTCACTAGTCTCAAATAAAATTATGATTAAAATAACATTTTTTATTTGTGCCTAACGGATCAACTAATGAGATAAAACAGTTGACCCGTTTATTTAGCTAAATGATCAACTAAATCGTTGTTTCGTTAGGAATAAATATAGTTGAATAGTTTTAGTTGATCAGTTTTAGTTGGTTGGAGAGCAAAAAGGGTATACCTTGTCATCGTTCTTCTCAGCGATCTTGCGCTGCGCCCAGCGGTTCCGCGAAGGTGACACGCGCTTATACGGGTCGTAGCGATTCCTATAAAACAAATTGTGCTATCAACTTTCTAAAAGCTGTAGAAGGCATAATCCAGATAAATTAACATACAAAGATCTTATCTCTTTGTCAATTCAACAGTTCAGTGCAACAAAAGTATAATACCTGAAACCTTTTAACCGCCATTGTCTTATACAGCAGGATAATAATTTTGAAAGGATAAAAATTTTGTCTTCATAACACAATACAAAATCTGTCATTTGGCGGTTATTTAAATGCAAATGTTTTTAAAAGGTCACAAATATTTAGTATCTCCACTTCTTTTATCAATTATAAAATATTAAGAACTTCACAAGTCTGTACAATCAGACTCTCGCATATTGGATTTGCTATATATACAGGATTTGCTATTTGTGTATGCTATTATAACTACATGTGATTCACAAATAAAATAATATGAATATGAGTACTTTTACGAGCCGTCGCGGATTTTTGTAATATCATTATCCAGAACCCGCACAACACATTCCATGAAAGAACAATTTTTTTCGGACCTTCTTTTAAAACAAACTTCTATCATAAGCACTAAATAATAGTCACGCAACTACTATCTAGTAGCTTCAGTAACAGCTGGAAGCCGAAGTCCCACGTTCCTGAGCACTAAGTCTAAGTCCATTTCAGTAGGTGTATTGACCCCGAATATCGAAATATATCGAATTTTCGTTCCGGGGCCAATATTCAATATCCCTTTACAAACTCGATTTGAAGCTGTGAGTGTGAAGATGAAGAGTTGGATGAGGATACATGAAAAAGTAGACTTCACCTTAAAAGACTATTTCTGGATGACATACAGGTGAAACCATATACATATAATTATTATACGTCGTCTGTGGTCAGTTGGTCGATACTTGAAATTGTAACGGGAAGTCCCGGGTTCGAGTCCGGCTACTGGACGTGTACCAATGGGACTCTTTTTCAGAGCCTATGTACGCAACGCAACGCTCGTACGGTGAAGGACCACATCTTGATGAAACCCGCACACCACAAGGTGTGTGAACCCTATAACGGCGATGGGCTCACCCCTGTCACGTTGGGTTAAATACGCTTGGTGAACCGTGGGTACTTGCTTTAGCAAGTGCCTCTGCCTACCCCTCTTTGGGATTTAAAGGCGTGAAGTGGTATAATATAATTTTATATATAATTAGGTATATGCGTACGGAGTCGGTACTCACGTGCGGAAGCCGACGGGCTGTTGCGGGCCGAGCGGCCGCTCCTCCGCGCTGACGTCGGACAGCGCGTCCAGGGACGGCTCCCTTCTCGCAACGCGCTGTTACACACAATAACATCTTCACATTTCATTCCTATTATTCTATCTATGTATTGAGAAATCAATCAAATAGAGCAAGTAGGTACTTACTATGTCAGTAACATTCATTCAAAAGCGCGGCCTTATTAGCAATGTTTGAACATTTCAATGAGGGATCGGTAAAATAAAAGGTACTTTTTTTCACTAGATGGCATTCCTTAAACCTAAAAATATTGGCAACTGTACCTTTTGGAGTTGGATTTGAATTAAAAAAAAATGTTTCTTAACTAATACATACTATACACATACATACATACTATAATACACACGAATATTTTTGTTCATAATGATATGCTGCAGTGAACTTACCGGTGGCGGACCTCTTCCATAAGGTCGTTGATTGCGCGGGGGCGACGTTTTCCTGATAACATATAAAAAATAATTTAGGTAATAATCCGAAAATGATACGTTACGTGATGACTATCATAATAGCGGACGACTAAAGTAAAAAGTTTAAATTACACTTTATACTAACCGTTCTTCGGGTGCCTGAGCTGGTGTGGTGGTGGGGGCTGTGAATTACACAAAAAAAAATGTTTACGAATTAGAAATATTCGAAATATAAACATCTTAATGTTTAAATACACACAAGAGTTGAGCAAGTGGGGTAGTCGCTATACATTAATAAACTATCGTGTCGGATACAAAATACTATAACACATTCAATGTATTACATTACAAACATAAATTCACGTTAATAATGAATTAAACGTTCTCAAGAAACCAGGCATGCAGTGGCGCACTATATAGGGAAAAAGATACTGCATACCTTAGTATTTTGGTTACCCGACCTAATAATAGAGTGATTGCTAGATCCTTTTTTAGATAGGCTAACGAAGGCCCTGTGTTTAGTGGGTAAGTAGTAGATAGGTAGGTACCTTTTCTAGATATTTCGTAAAAACAAGTTACCTATACATAGGTATCAATCCTCGTGGATTACTGCCTACCTTGTCGTAAAAGCCAGTACATGCTACTGCAGGTATGAAACGCCCATCAATAAAGACACGACATAGAACAAACTCACTGTGATGGGCCGTTATGTCACGCTTCGTGCGACTTAGTTGTTTTCAACAAATCGCAGCGCGTTATGTGTCTTGTCACTTTATTCTTGAAGCGCTATGCTAGGGGTGCTCTGTTAGGTCCTTCCTTGTATGACAAGTGCGATGTTATGCACCGTGGATCTCAAGTTTTTAGTTTAGTTTTGAGACTACTAGTAAACTTAATTTAGGTAGCGATGAGGTTTACATTAACGTTATTATAAATGATCAATTCGACGCTTTCATTGAGAGTATTAATATCAATATCGTCATATTTACGTTCTTAACCAGAGCTGGCACTAGTTGTATTATATTTTGATATATATACACAAGAAAACAATAATAAAATTTAATGAGAACTATAATAGATTTGCCGTAAGTGACAGTGAGCGAGTAATGAGTGAGTGAGTGAGTCTTGAATGTGAATGGCAAAGATTGTTTGACAAACAGATCACGAACTGACCAGGTTGGTGCAGCGACTTGATGAGGTCGACGTCGACCACCTCTTCAAAAGATGGGCCGTTCTGCTCGCTGAAGTGGAAGCCCTTGCAGATCCACGAGTTCACTTTGTCCCTGGCACAAGAATAGACAAGGTCATTTGCTGCACTTACAACTAGATCAATTATTATCGTTTTATCAAGGCATAGGATTTATCTAAAAATGTCTTGCCAGTTTATATTCCACATTTTTCTAATATAAAGATAGTATGAACCTTTCAACAATTGTAAACAGCTGTTGCGAGTGTATACGAAATCTTAGTTTGTAAACTGACTCACAAGTTGTCTATCAATCACCATCTTTTGGCACATTCGCGAAAATGCAACTCAATGTAAAACGTAAAAATAGCACATGTGTCTGGGTCACACTATTCTGTATTACAAATTGACGGGAATCTTGCCTTTTTAATCGCGATAGATTTCGGGAAGATAGGCCGTCGAAAATATCTGTGTACCTTGCTGGAATGCGTTTCTCCTCGCGCATACACACTCGTACCTCGCTTTGATATCTCTCCAGTTCGCATGACCCCACTAAGCCAGGTGCATAGATCTCCCACGGCAAAAGCAATTATTTTTGACATTTCTCGAAATTTTGACAAAAGCTTCGATAGTTACACTGAGAGCATTTTAGTAGAAAATCGTTTTCAAAACCCAACCAGAATATTGGATCTGATCTGATAGATCAGAATTCCTATTGCGCTGGGTGATACAAATAGTGTGTACCAGCCATTAAGCAGCATATAAAGGAGTGAGAGAGCGGAGAAGTTCGAAGAGAACATACTTGTCCCTGTTGTATTCGTCGAGGTCGATGTGGAGCGGCTTGAGGCGGCCGAACTTGTCCTCGATGCGCGCGGCGAGGCGGTGCAGCGTCATGGACACGCCCTCGCGGTAGCGCGCCGACGCGCGGAACTGACCCAGCGCCTCCGCCGCGCGCGTGTAGTGACGCGACTGCGCACAGGGGGACAGGTTACGTCACTACATACTCTACTCGACAGATCACAGTGGAAATAAAGTCCGACTGTTCCTAAAGTAGTCAAAAGGGCACGCTTCTATCTCTGCACGATCAGACGATACAAACTATTATGTTATATACACTACGATGACACTGTTAATTAGAAAGTGATGGCGCTTCTAGTCAGGTCCTCAAAAGTGCCATTTTGTTTCGATACATTTGATGTTCAATTCAACTATCGATCGGACATTATTTAACAGTAGGTACTTTCACATAAAGCATGTTCTAAACTGAACGATAAAAATCCACATATTTGAAGTACATGCTTAAAAATATTAAAACAAACTAACAATATATTTAAAACGATGCCAGTAGGAGGTGAGGTGGTTGATAATGGTCCCGTCGTGGCCCGCCTTCATGCACAGCGTGCACTGGTACGTGGGCCCGTGGTGGTCCTGCTCCGGCGGGTGTTCCACCAGGTACTCCAGCCCCAACAGCGGTGATCTTAAATTTAAAAAATGGATAAGTTTTTGCTCTCTACCTCCTCATATCAGTAGGGATGTTTATTTGGCATTAGAGTATAAAAATGTCAATGCTTACTTGACGCTGTCAAGAGCGTCCTGTATGTGACAGTGCAGGTTCATGTACTTGCTGAACTCATGATCGCGCGAGCTCTGATCCTGGATGTGCTGGTTCACATGCTCCGCCATCTTCTTCACGACCTTTTCTGAAGCTACCACGGTGAACAAAAGACAATAATTAAAATAGGCCTTCTGCACAGTTAGATCCACGATTAGATCTCAGAATATAGTAGTCATACCAGGGTTATAATCTGATAAACCTACTGAATACTGAATTATAACTGACGATGTACTTGTCAAACTGAAAATTGTGAAAAGTGATTTCATTTCCGAGCTACTACCATCGATACATACCACACCTGTACACAAAATACTACCACCAAGTTTTAGAACCACATAATAATAAATTCTACTCCCCTTTTACCCCCTTAGGGTATAAATTTAAAATAATCCTTTCTTATCTCACGTAAACATTGCAAAAGGAACCCCTGTTCAAATTTTCAGCTTTCTAGGGTCAAGCTGGGGTTTGGGCTGTGCGTTGATAAGTCAGTGATAAATGTATCAGACAGGACTGAGTTTTATATTTGATATTTTGGTACAATTTACCGAAAAATACTGAAGGTACTACTACGTTCGATTAACATCAGTCTTTCAAAAGTAGACTTGTGGACAATGCAAAACTAAAGAGGGTTGGTAATAGACCCCGAAAATAAAACAGTCTCCGCTAATACAACTATTCAATACCCTTAATTTATTTTACTTGAAGTTAAGAGTAGTGTACGAGAAGAAAAAAAGTGTGGGACGTATTGCCTACCCCGCTTTGGGATTAAAAGGCGTGAAGTGTATTTAAGTGTATAGGCAGTACACTAATTATTTTTGGGATGCTCTGATTTAAGAGTACATGTTAGAGCTTACCTTCAGTTTTCTTCTCCTTTTCATTGAGCACATACGGGTGCTCCGTGAAAATACTATAGGGCCATATAGTCTGTATTCCAATTTTGCTTTTATGTTTCTTGCCCGATATGTGCGTCTGTAACATATACATTGCCAATATCAATAAACAGTATAAAACAAAGTCGCTTCCCGCTTCCTGTCCTTATGTATGCTTAGATCTTTAAAACTATGCAACGGATTTTAAGGCGGTTTTCTTTAATAGATAAAGCGTTTTCTGAGGAAGGTTTACATGTATAATACATGAATATAATAGCAGAGAAACACTGTTAATAATGTTTATTGGCAAAACAACGTTTGCCGGGTCAGCTGGTGTATGTATATCCTCAATCAATGTCACATTACAAGCCATGGCTAAATAAGCTTTAAGACTTTTTTGCTTCAATATGATGACAAACATAACAAGTATTTTACCGAGTCTGCTAGTAGAACTACTATATTTGGTTCTATGTTACGTAAACAATACACTATATTGCTTATATTATTTTTGCCGTGTCGAAATAAACAATACGGTACTGACCTTTTTTTTTATCGTGGGGAAATCCGTTATGGATACCCCACCACTAACGGGGAGAGCGGCGGGGTTATGTGAGACTCGCACCCACTAAAACCCCACGGTGACCACTCTCGCGTTATTGCCGGGAAACCCGGAACAGCCTGAGCCACTACGTCCAAGGGTGGCCCCAGCCGCACTAGGCCCTCGCGGACCGTCACCGGAAGGGGGGCGATCTTCGCACCCCCAGCGCACGATGTCATACGGCGGTAACAGGGTCACTACGCTACCACCGTCCCCACTTAGGGGCCGTGACAGGCGCGCGAGTCCCCGTCCGCGTGCCACAGCCCCTGCGCCCCTTCAGTCGCCTTTTACGACTGGCAAGGAAAAACCTCAGTCCTATTCTTATGCCCGGAAATGCTGGGCACAATACGGTACTGACCTGCAAAACATTCTCTCCGCTGCAGGTGGCTGCGCAGGGAAAGCATAGATAAATGCACTTCCCAGAGACATCTCGCCCGCGACGCTCCACCATCTGCCGTTCCACCACTGTACCGTTCTCATCTTCCACTCGGATCTTCAAACTCTTCAGATGCTGGTGGAACTCCCGCTCCGCCTGAGGAAGCGAAGAACATTAGACATCGCAAAATGCACTGAAGTTCAACGAATAATTCGCACAGTAATAAAAAAAATGGCCGCACTAATTGTAACACAATAATAAACACCATATTGCCGTTAAAAAAAAAAATTCTCCGACCTGGTTGACGTACAGAACATCTGCAGTTCAAAAATTTGTTTCGACACTTACCCAGCTCAAGTACCAGCTGTTATTTCGACAAACTCATTGGTTGAGTCTTTTAATTTGATATAAAGATATTTTTCTTATAGAATATTATAAAAATGTATGCTAAATGTTATAGTTACCAGTAAAACGTGAGTAAACGCGACGTAACTGGATAATTTGTGTACGTATAATTTGATTCTAACCCAAAAGGACGGTTTTGTACGTTCATTGTACAAAATGGGTTTCAGTTAAAAAAAACGTATAATAAAATATTTGTTTCGAAAATGCGCGTACGAGCTTTCATCCTAGGTTGGTCTAGGGCATCCGGAAAAACCACAGCATGCCAGCGATAACACAAGCCTGCTACTGCGGAATAGTGCGACAGGCAACAGTCGCTATTAAAGCCTTTGTTTTTCTTAAAGTGCAATCTAATTAGTTAATACGAGTGATTTTTCTTGATTGACCGATGACGCTTGTAGTTATCAAGTTAACTTGACTTTATCAATTGATCACGCTTCAAGAATCCGACATGGACAACTAGCCCACGTTTACTAAAAAAAACCATGGACGTAATGTGTGGTAATCGCCGCACTGATAAAATGGAAAATCCAAGTTCTTTGGATAAGACACACTCTAGATTCAAGAACTCAGTGGCGTGCATTGGTTTTTACGACAAGGTAGGCAGTAATCCCCAGAGATTGACACTTATGTATACCTAGATAACTTGTCTTTACGAAACATAGGTTACCTACTCTACTCACCCACAAAACACAGGACCTACGTTAGCTTATGTCGTGAGTACAACAAAAAGTAAAAAGTAAATACACTTCATGCCTTTTAATCCCAAAGCCGGGTAGGCAGAGGCACTTGCTTAATAAGCAAATGCCCACGGTTCACCAAGCGTATTTAACCCAACGTGACAGGGGGTGAGCCCATAGAAGTTATAGAGTTCACACACCTTGTGGTGTGCGGGTTTCATCACGATGTTGTCCTTCACCGTACGAGCGTTGCGACAACAAAAAGATCTAGGAATAACTATATTATTAGGTCGGGTAGCCATAATACTAAGGTAGGCAGTGTCTTTTTGCCCATATGGTGTGCACGCCACTGCAAGAACTAGAATCTATTCTTATACATCTTTATTTTCAATCAACCGTAATTTTATAGGTGCGTGTTTATCAGCCAGATCCTTTTACTGAGGCTGGATTTTGTCCAGAACACTTTGGGCCGTGTTCACACTTTGATCTTCTGTGCTATTACATTCTATTTTACTCCATTCTGAAGCAGTCATGGATCTCGTTCGTGAGTCGCAATATGTGCTGAACGGGAATGAGCATGCCCCTAGTCTCCTGGTTTCGTAATGTCCCAGAAAACTCATAATTTGATTACAATGCATGACTGCAAGTCGGATTACGTATTGTTGAAGACTGCATTGATACATTGCAAAAAAAAACATCCAAGTACTTTAGCACATTTGGAGCAGCTTGATGAATCTTTCGCACGTCAACAACATCTACACCTCCTAAATCTTATGTATCCTCAGCTATGTGCGGTACATGCAGCTCTAATCAAATTGTGTCCAAAACTTTGGATTTGTACCAATAGGGTAGTAGTAATACATCTGTTTTAATATGGCTCATAAATATACCAAATTCCCCAGAGATACAAACCTAGGAACAACACAAATTCCAAACCGAGCTGCAGACTGCCTTCCATTGTTCTCACAGAAATGAATTCCGACCTCTGTGTCAGTTGCACGTGGGAATTGCAGTCGTCAGATCGTTTCGGAACAGCATATTTAGTGGTATTTTGACCGTCTCTCTATGACCTACCTACCCTCTGTATGACATACCCTGATCAGTTTGGGGGTTTGATGGAGCACACTATAAAACAGACAATTGTAATCTGTATCTGGAGCAGTAAGTTCTATCATTCAGTTTGTTTCAGTACTTCTTATCAAAGACCTTTACACACAGAAACAACACAATTATTCAATGTATAATATTTATAACAATATTCTCATAGAATGTATCTTCAGTTCAAATCTTTATAAGTTTACATATATGTTTACAAACAATAGTTTGCAAAGTTCTAACAAGTCTCTCTCCTAGTATCTAAATGCACACTTTATAACACATACAAACTATACTATAGTTCATTCCTGCTATTTAAAATTATTAGAAATTTAAAAATATAAATTCATCCAGATACTTAAGGGTAAACTCTGTTACCAATAATTTAGTAGTAACAAAAGGGGCCCATATCAGTCAGCACATAATATGCGCTAGGTGACTAAAATGATGTGAACTAATGTGGCGACAGCATATGTCACCATCCCAGCCCAAGGTGAAAATGGAATCAAACGCTAAACTATTCTGACTTAGTGTTAGAAAGAAAGAGTAATTAAATTTTTTCTGACTTTTGGGTCATTAGGGTCATCTGGAAAATTGTAGCGATTCCAACAGTGTAGTTGTTTTTGTGGCTGAGACATTTTGAACTTGTTTAAATGTATTGTTTGTTATCCATCATTTAAATAGCGATCATTTGCTAAGTAAGAAAAAGCTGGTCCGGATCATGAACCCGAAGTTATCCTGTATATTATATTATATCAAAAACGGAAAAAAAGCCTTTTCATACAAACATACCAATCAGCTGATTGCTACTTTATATGAAGAAGTAATTATTTCTTTTGTATTGTTTTAGACATAAGGTTCCTTGGGGAAAATTCTTCCGTATCATAAGCTGAGTGACTTTCTCGAGGTTTGCATACATTTTTTAATGTGCCCTTGTATATGTTTGGTATCTATTTTCGTTTTTGGACAATAAACCTACTGAAGGTAGTGTCCATTATTTTGAAGGGCCAATTTATTGACCATTGAATTTTCATTAGGTTTTGGTCCTTTTTTAATGAAACATACACAGCTCAACGAAATTGCAATGAAAATAATTATAATGCTAGGTTACCTGAATCAATAAATTACTTTATTTTATTAAAAGATTAGAATTTTTTTGTTGTAAATATGACTAAATAAGTGAATGTCTAAAATAATAATATGAATAAAATTTACCTTTGATATTTCAAGTTCTGGTTTAAGGACTTGAACATCTTGAACAACAGTATCTTCGTATCCTTCTGCACCCGGTGGGCAATCCGGGAGGTCCATCTTCAATCACTTCACTTAGCACCCTAGTTTATGACAGAAACATTGTCATAAACCAAAGGGTAACTTGTCACTACAATCACAATTAACAAAACTGCAGTGCGGTATGCTCTTCGTTTCTTGCAGTGCGGTATGCTGCCGAGTCTGTAACATAAACCATTTAAAATCAGTATCGAAATATATAACACACCTACCTTTTATCAAAGCAAGAAATATAATTTCAATACTTACACAGAGTCATTTTATGTCACCTTGAACATGCTAACTCTCCTCGATGTGCACGAACATTCAACAATATTTTTTTAAATTTACGTATACCAATAAGAGCAACCATCCATCAATCCAGTCTCTAATATTTTATTATTTTTTCCATGTCTCTCACATCTTATTTGCAAAGTAAATAATTATACTATGTTCCATTAATATTCAACAAGTAACATAACCAAAGTTGTTTATATTTTGATACTATTTTCAAATGCAAATTCTCCAGAGTTTAACTTTAACTAACTTAATGTCAAGTCTGGTAAGTCACAATATTATTAGTACAGGATAATACACTAAATTTACAATGATGGTTCTCCGTCTTTGGAAGAAATTGGATAAGATCTAGTTTTACATCTTGGCCAAATTATTACCTGCAAATGGTTTGTACTAAAGATACCACCTGTTTCGAAGAAAAAAAAATATTTTGAAATCAATTTACTTACCATGTGAACACTTTTAAAATAGTTTACACAAATAAACCTGGCATAGTAAAATGTATCAATGGCAAGGCAGCGCACTGCATACCACCACACCTCCACACCTCTGTGATCTAATATAAAGTACCACCACATAAAACCTATTTTTTTTTTGTGTAGATTTGTCAAATACTTTTAAGCAGTTTGTAAAAATATGATCTGAAGATGTGCTTTTCACTATGTAAAACTGATAAGCAGTGATTCAAGAACTAAATTGCAAATAGATAGGCTTGTATTCTACCAATATAATCACATAAATAATTCTATAATCATTATTTCAAACTTCTTTCTACACTTTTATTTTTTGACTATATATGATAAATGTTCTAAATTCTACTACCTCTAATTAAAGGCTCAGATAATTTATAGAAATTGTATTTGAATGATTAGAGGCGTCAGTAGCCAGACAGGATGGAGAGGATTTAAGTTTGATATCTGAGTATTGTAACTACACATACAACATTGCTCAATCCAAATGAACGGTCAAACACATAAAAAAATGCACAATATTCCAGTCTGATACAGACCTGCTATGTTTACTATGTATAGTAATAATTCTTAGACAGAATGTTGTAATATTTGTATGATTAGTTTAGGGGAAATCGTATTAACATAATAAACTTACCTACACAGTATGGTGTCAGTGGCTGTAGCTGGAGAGTTTTGGCTGCTCACCGATTATATTACTAGGTATTTGATCATCCACGTCTTCGTAGTCTTGCGAATAGCTAAAACAAAACGGATAGAATTTTATTATAAATGTGCCTTTTTACTGCTCTACCACACCGTACCTACAGATAAAAGAGAAAAAAATGGTTTTAGATATCACTGCGCTGTTTGCAACCAATTCTATAGCGATCAAGTAGAAAGTCGATCCTTTGAAACTTATAGGTACTTGTTACAAATATAAAAATGACCTTACCGTACAATACAGCTGCGACAGAAGTATTACGCAAAATTAATTCTCAAATTAGCTGAAAATAAATTGAAACCAACCAAACCAAGAAGATTTAACCACGATTTGGATTTGACGATTTAACGCTGCTGCTGTCATACATAGTCCACAGAAGCGTACAGAGCAAATATTAAGTATGGACGGTCCCATTCGTAAAATCACCAAGTCTACTTTTTGACTTTTGAGCTACGTAAAAATGCGTAAAGGAGACTGATCACTTTTGTATGGACGTTTGTATGGACGTTGGTACTCAAAAATGTTCACTCATGATATTTAGATATTTCGTAGAGTAAAAATAGTTTGATTTATTCCAGGTATTGAATCCAAATATTTTACCTGCATTTATAAATAAATTAATAAATAAACTTGATTACTATAATAGTTAACTGGTATCACTGCAGGGCATGGCAACACTGTAAAAAGTGAGCGCTAGAGATGGACCTATTCGATCTAATCGTATCGTGATCGTATCGGAAAAGTTGAGGTATTCGAATCTATGTGCTTTGCAATGCCAGACATCGGACTAATGAGACTAAAATGTAGGCACACACTTATAAATGGATATTCTTACATTCGTATAAAACGATTATATTTGTGAGAATAGGTAATTTGAGTCAATACTTAATATAGTACGATTAAAAATCGATTTATTCGATTTTAGCCTTAGCTGTCTGCATTGTCTGTCACTTGCACAGCACTTGCGTCTGTAAATTATCTACCTACCAGACGGTGTTATTGTTGTTATTTTTTGTGTTGTTGGTTGTTTGTTGAATGTAAGAAAGAAAGCATCGTTGTGTTGTTCATCAATCTGTACATTTAAAACTTCTCTTTGGTGCTGAACTTAGCTTAGACTTTCAGAACATAACTTTGTCGTGTTGTGGACTGTGATAAATCTAAACGTAGATTCGAGCTTGTTCTCCTCCGTTTAGTATTTACCTGACATTCTGGACTCAATATGGAACAATATAATTATTCGGCTATAGAACTAAGCCCAGAACTTCTTTTGATAGCCGAGGAATGGTGCGACCGAGAGGTATGTTATAGAACTGTTTAACTTTTAAAATATATTGAAATAGATAAACACACATAGCTACACTTACCTACATAATTCTATTATGTAACTAGTTTCATCCCATACTGAACTAGGATTCGATTCTGATTTGGTATGTAAATACAATGCTTGCCCTGGCATGTTGTGGGATCTGTCTATGGGATCTGTAGATTTAGTTTTAGTCAGGCTATGAATGAGCTAGCAATTTGTAACTGAAGACCCATATTGACATTCTTAACTCCTTATTATACTAAACATGACCAAAGAGTTCTTGTGAACGAAAGGTTCTGTCCACTCCCTTTTGGGGATTATGGATGTGAGTGTATTTATGTGTACTAGTTTGTAACAAGGATATTAATACTGTTGTAGCTATACCTACTAAAAGCCCACTTCCAAAGTATTATTTCTTTTGCAGACAAATGATACTGATCGCCTCTGTCACCAATGCTTTACTCTTATAGCAAAAGAGGCTGGGAACCGAGAACTTCTTGTTTCATCAAATAGACAAGTCGGGCACACACATGTTTGCATTTCTTGTGGTCTATCCATGAGACGGCAAACTGGGAGAGGTACCCACAGATTACAACTTGGAAGTCAGGAGCTGAATTATACATATAGCAATGCAAATATTTCCTCGATTGGTAAGCATTGTACATTGCACAATATATTGGAACAAGCACACCCCTGGTCGTCCAGTGGGTCTTTTTGAAATTAATCAGTACCAATGATTATGTAGTCAATATTATGTAGTAATTGTGTTAGGGAATAAGTCATAGAAGAGCTTAGGCCATGATATGTAAATAACCCCTGGGGGAGCAAGCAAAGCAAGCCAGCATTGGGTTAAAATGCTCTATAACATTTCTTAATCTGTTTTTTATTACCACAAAGGCACTAAATTGAAGTATTTTCACATTTAAGGTACCTGATGGGTCTATAGCATGTCATCCATGTTGTACCCGAGCCCATGTAGCCCTGCCAAACATTGGAAAGCCAGAGCCCATTGCCGCGGATTTACCTGCTCTAGATCCATTGCTAGAAAACATTCTTCAACCTGCACAGGCACAAGAAGACGTAGACACAGAAGCTCCTACCTCAAGTCTATTGCCCAGCTCTGAGTCAGATTGGGCTGCTGGGTTGATAAATCCTCCAATCGAAGATAACCAAACTATTACTTTGCCAAACTACAAAAGAACTGCAGACTCTCCAAATCATTTTTTTGTGCCAGGATGTCAAAATTGAATGTAAAAGGATACCAGCTTATATTAAGAGAGCCATATTAAAAGAACAAAAGTTGTATGTTACTGAGAATGCCTGTGTTTGTCAGGAACAATTATCATTATACAATTGGGAAATGATTGACCAAAATGACTGTGAAAGGGTGAATAGGAACCGTCTTGATTTTATTAGTATTAATTCTGACCTACCAGAGTTACGTTTTCCCTGTAATGCAAATGTCCTGACCTTATCTTATTTGGTTTGGGTAGGTACATACCAGATAAAAAAGCAAGGTCTTATTATGGGGAGCATATTCAAATTAATGGCTCCTTTTTTATTGAGATTGACACTAGTTCAATGCACATTGAATCACACCAATTGCTTTTAAGGACGAAAATAAGATCCCGTCATGTGGCTAACAAGCAATATTTTCAATATATATTGCTTAATTTAAATGGTGAAGATTGGCATCACTGGATTGAACAGTATTACTGAACATGCATTATTGGTAAACGCACTGTAGGAAGGTTGTGCACATGTGATGACAATTGTGTGGTACTTAGGATGGGGTCGTTTCCATGACATTTTATTACCACCTGCCACATTCTTAGATAGCATTTTTGTACATGAGGAGGATTTTGTACATATTGAACAATAAATACTATTTTCAAAAAAATCTAGGCTTTTTATTTATTGCATGTATTTACATTGTTATGAACAGGCTGTAAAGAAGTCCGTAATATCTTGGAGCCCAAACCAAGTAGGTTCTTCACCATTTCCATCGTTCTTGCTATTAGAAGAGATAAGATCGCTGTAGTCCAAACACACAGTCAAGCAAATCTACCTAGGTAGACTTCATTTCACGTACTGCTAGGTAGGTAGGTAGTTGCAGAGTCTATGTCCCAGTTCCCACCTACTACTGAATTGTGTGGCATTTTTGTCTCAATTTATTTTAAGTATTAAGTAATATTTATCTACTTTTTAAAGAAAAAAATATAATTTCACCAAAGTAAACAACGCTCGATGAATGACCGAGTGCAATACAAACTGACAGATTGATAAAAATACTGACCAAAATCGCATACAACCTTGGAAACATTTGCTTTACGGCCAAATAATTAATTATCATTTTATTTAAAAATGCAGGTAAATTATAATGTCTAATAAACGGAATTAAAACTTTCATTCTCTAAGCACACGATGATATATGTGTCGACACTGAACTATTTCAAGTACCGCTTTTGATCAGTCTCCTTTACAGTCCGTTCCAATAAGAAAAAAAATAGTTAGATAGTATATTTTACTGTTAAGTAACTTTAAGTACTGAACTACATGTAATAAAATAAATAATAATCTCTTAAATATTAATCTTTTACTTTTTTATGATAATTTAAACGTAAAGGTAGCCTGGAAGAAATCGCTTTAAGCGATAAGGTCGCATATTGTCACCTTACCTTTGCCAACTTACATGTAACCTGTATGTTTAGTGTGCAATTAAGAGTTTATCTATCTATAATTAACTATTTAGTTATTAAAAAATATTAAACTATTTAGGTATCTCGGAAACTAAATGATGTATATTATACTTAATTCTTTCTGTCAACGTCAAAAAAGGTGTCATTGTGTAAAAAATTTAGAATGTGAAAAAAAGCTCTAGTAGCCCTTTTTAATAACTATTACCAGAACTTTACTTTCCTATTGTCAAAGACTTGCTAGGGTGACTAGGTATTATTCTTGTTCATATAAAACCTATGTAGGTATACGATTGACGAACATTGTTTATTTTTAAGCATCTTTCTATAGGCAATCTATAGGCGAGAGCGAGAAAACAAAGGAGTGACAGGACAATCTAGTTCATCTAGTTAGTTCAAAAGATATAGAGTAAGGAGTACAGCAATGCACCTTTCTATAGGTGAGAGCGAGATAAAAAAGGAGAGACATAGGGATAAAGATTGTGAACGAAAACCCAGACTCGAACTTCAGTTCACGAACCGGAACTATGAAAACTGGAGTTCAGTACTTAAAGTTACTTAACAGTAAAAAAATACTATCTAACTATTTTGTTTCTTATTGGAACGGACTGTAAATTTATAATCTAAGATAAGTACTAACCCCCTTATTCATAAAGTTAGAACACCACTAGTTCGCTGCTAGTAAAGGTCTCTAAAGCTGGTCAATTGTACTCTAAAAACGAATAAACTAGCGTCAATTGACATACGTTAACTAGCTAGTCAACGTTTTAACTTTTTATGAATACGACGGTTAGACACTAAGTGACGTTTATATCAATCTGTCAAAATGTGCCGACCTAAAATCTGATTATTAATAACCAATATTCCTCGCTTACTTGAGGTTTTTTTTTGTTCATTCTAAACAAGAATAATGGTCACCCTAGCAGTACTTTTGCTATAGAGAAATTGTTTACCTTAATAGTTTACTAAAATAGTTCAATAATGGACAAGTTTTGCTTCTTCTACATTTTTTACAAAATGAAACCCGTCGTTTACAAAAAGAATTACACGTCTACATGATTTGGTTTACGAGATATGCGTGGACGCGCCATCGAAACGCTGCCAGCGGCGCGGCCATGACTTCAAAGTGCCATATCTTTTAAACCGTATGGTTTTCTTTACTTTTTCTTTTTTCTACATTTTTTTACAAAATAAAACCCGTTGTTTACCAAAAGAATTACACGTCTACATGCTTAAGTTTACGAGATATGCGTGGCCGCGCCATCGAAACGCTGCCAACGGCGCGGCCATGACTTTAAAAGTGCCATATCTTTTTAATCGTATAGTTTTTAACTTTTTATTTCTTCTACATTTTTTACAGAATGAAACCCGTCGTTTAAAAAAAGAATTACACGTCTACATGCTTTAGTTTACGAGATATGCGTGGCCGCGCCACCGAAACGCTGCCAGCGGCGCGGCCATGATTTCAAAGTGCCATATCTTTTAAACCGTAGTATGGTTTTCTTTACTTTTTCTTTCTTCTACATTTTTTACAAAATGAACCCCGTCGTTGACAAAAAGAATTACACGTCTACATGATTTGGTTTACGAGATCTGCGTGGCCGCGCCGTTCTCCCCGTCTCGACGGCGCGGCCACGGTTTAACCCATATAACTTCTGACTCGGAACTTCTACAATTTTTTAACAAAGCGCAATGGTTTTTTACAAATTACTACTAAATCTTGATGAACATTCTCATTTGATTTAACGCCATGTCCGAGCAATCGAAACGCACACAATATAAATATAAATGTATACTTTCGTATCGCTCTGTATTTTAAGATTCGAAGATGTAAAAATATGCATTACAGCTGTCGTGTGTGGTCTCCTGACGATTTCTATGGAAAGATGTAATGAGATGTATCGTGCTATAATGTACGTCTTTACATTATAGCTGCTGTGTGAAGCCCTTAATCCACGAATCTGCAGAGTTCACGAATCTGTCGGAACCAGAATCTGTCCTATACCGAGCAAAGGCTAATCACGTCAGATGAATGATGTTAAGAAATATTGTGTATAGGCATGTTAAAGGGAAGGTGCTTAGACTACACGCCAATAAAAAAATGTAATACTTATTGCAAAGGTCAATGACGGTGCGCGTTTCGTTAGCGACGCGCACACACCTTGAGCTAAATCAGTAGTATCTTTGCAGTCAACTCAAACCACCGGAAACAAGCGCCCATCACTAATTAAAGCGCGTGTGATCAAAGAATGGGTGTATCTGTGCATGAACACGGATACACCTATTATTTTGATTCTTATGAGAGAATTAAAGACCTTAAAATACTTACTAAAGCACTTGCTAAGCAAATGCTTACGTCCCACCAAACTCATCCATAACGTGATTGGCCTATCGACTCAATCTTGTTCGCGGGATAATCAGGGTATTTTCTTTCACCGAGAGCGTTGCATTGCTGACCCATGGGGAGGAAGTCACGAACTATTGGCGCTAGTTTCGCTTAGCCCAAGAATGCGCGGTAGGTTAATCAATTGTCATAAATTTATTTGACAGGTTGTCTCACTTTCATTTGATTCACATGGGTAAAGCGTAAAAAGCGCCATCTATACTTAGGCGCTGTCTCCACGAGCGTGAGAAACGCGACGATATTATCGTCCTGTCACACTGTGACAGGACGGGAATATTTTTTGAAAATTATTCCCGTCTGGTCACAGTGTGACACGGGGGGGTGTGACAGGACGGGAATAACCCCAACGAGCGCGCGAAACGTCATTCGTTGCTAGCCCGTCGCGACTAGCAGCGGGCTCGCTGCGCGCTCGCTCGTGCTCATTCATTTCAGCGTTGCCTCTCGTCAAGCAAGGACAAGCGTTTTCGACAAGCTTTTTAAACAACAGTACAATGTCTGACATTGAAAAATTTATACTTGAAGTGAGAGAGACCGGCCCTTTACGATGTTCAGTTGCCCGAGTATGCCACGTTCCTGAATTCTTTATTTCTCAACCCGTTCGTCAAGAAAACGCGGCGATGCAGTTACGAGTCGCCGCGGAAACGCTGCGATTCCGTTACGACTCGCGACGATACGCGGCGGGATTATCGCTCGTTCGTGGAGATTCTCCAACGATATAAGGGCGGACTCGTTGCGATTCTCACGCTCGTGGAGACAGCGCCTTAGCTTTCAGCTTTTTCATCCCTAGTAGTGCACGACTAGTATACCTTCACGTGTACCACTCGACATCAAGCAGACTTCGGGAGATAGGCAAAGTTGCCGGAAAACCTTAAAAATGAAGTTACATATTATTCTAATATTATTTTTCAGTCTCAAGCTACAGTTACTAACTTATTAATATTTTATATTACATGTTAAAGCAAATTATTAATGATAACATTAGAAAAAAATGGATAATTTATTATTTGTATCTATTGATCATTGATTTTTTAAGTAAAAAAAATCCACCGGTTCAAATGGTTTTCCGATAACATTATAACTTTAAAACAATAATAATAAAATATTAAGTTGGCTTGACATCGATTATTGTGGCACTCCATATAGGAGAATTTCAACCCACAACCATCCAAGTGTCCTCGCTGCGAAACCACAACTGTCCAAGTGCATACCCACGACAACTAATCTATTGATATACCATTTCATTATATTATAATTAGGAACTACAATAATTCTTGCAACCTAAATCCACATCTACTATGCTCTTGAAGGTTGCTCTCAGAAGGAAGAGAATTCATTAAACTTTTAATGAATTTTCAGGATAGTTTCAGTATTAGCATGATTTTCAGATTTTAGTTGTGGATTTTCATTGTAACAGATATCTGACATATTTCCTAATAGATACCTTTAAGTTTACTTCATTCATGTATGTAATATTCATGCTACAATACATGGTAATTAAAACAATATGGCACCAGTTTAAGTTGCTTATTCCCAGAAGTACTACGATATTGTACCACCAGTGGTACTAGTGGGAAATGTCCTGGTTAGTACCACTACATTTTGCTTTTCATCTTACCCCACGTCATCAGTGCACGAATGAATACGATGCGATCCGATGCGTCGCATACATTTTGACAGAAAATGTCACGTGACAAACGCCAAAATGTATGCGACGCATCGGATCGCATCGTATTCATACGTGCACTGAGGACGTGGGGTTAGTAGTACAAGAGAAAATGCTTGTTCCCAGATTTTAACTAGGTATTTAATGTTGAAAATTACAGTTTTGTGCGATAAATACCAGCATGAAAATCAAACCCTAATCAATTAAATCTTTAGAGTATTGTTGCAACACTCGTTTTGTAGTAAAAAATCGATAGGACTTGGTTTTTCCAATAGGTTTTTGTTTTTTTTTCAACATTTCAACTTTAAATACTAAAAATCTTTTATTACCAAATTCCGTCATAAGGAAAATCTGCCATAAAACAACTCCATCGTAAACTTCTGAAGAGGTTAGTAGTACTACTGGGAACAAACATTCTCTCTTGTACAACTAAGATGATAAACGAAAGTTAGTGGTACTAGTGGGAACAACATTTTCCACTGGTGGTACAATATGGTAGTACTACTTGGAATAAATGGTTAAAGTTGTTTAAGTAAGTCTCAGAGGTTTTTTTTTATGATATACCTTTCATACAAGTATTTAACTTCCTAGAAATCATCCACATTTCACCAGAGTGCTTGTTAACACAATCTAACAAGGTGTCATGTGCTCAATTTGGAGGGAACAACATTACAACAGAGAAAATAAATCTTGACCACTATCATGGTTTGGTATTTCATGTCACATCAAATGGGGATGCTATGTCCTTTCGGGGCTTGGTACCTACTTATCAAAGAGCCTTTTTCCCTGGGAACCGATTTGACATTCTCCCAATTTCCCAAATTGCCTACTTATCAAATATCCTACTTTGCAGAGCATCGCTGATTCAAAATTGTAGTCAGCATGAAATATTTTCTTAGATTTTTACTGAGTTTAATTAAGGGTGTATTCTCAATTTTGTCTATATTGCGAGCCTAAATTGAGCTCCTACGTTATCGATGGCGACAAATGTTGATATACGTTTTATAAAGCACACCAAAAGTTCCAAAAATTGCTTGATTGCCAAAATAGCCATTTTTATCCATGATTAAACATCTGTCTAAAGTCATAGATACCTATATTATTTTGTCACACTGCTAGAATGTTATGCTTGCAAGTATCGGTCAATTGACTTCCTAGTATATTTAAGGGTGTATTTCCATTTGTGACGTCATCAGCGCTGCATACTAAATGGCCCAGCTATTTGTATTATAACACACACAATGTTATGTTGGTTCCCATCCCGGAAAAAGGCTCTTTGATAAGTAGGTACCAAGCCCCCAAAGTTGCTATGTTAGTCTAGGCTTCAGCAGAACTCAGTGACTTAAGCCAAACTAATAAACAATTATATACCCCTAACAAGATGTTCATTTGCAAGACAAGATTTGTATTAACAATTGAAAGTGATTTCATAATGATGTTACACACAAAAATAGAAGGATATTTAAACTATTTTTATAAATATCACAGATGAAACCATTCACAAGTAGAAAATTAATCAGTCTTATGAATATTCCTGGAAAGATCACTATAGACGGCACTAATTTCACTTAGAAGTGTTCTTATTGAAGAAGACAGTATAAGTCCTATAATAGTATAGTATAACCGATATTTGTACACATCTTTGGTAATTAGTCCTCATAAAATAAGTCCATTCCAATAACTTCTAAACACAAACTTTTGTTTCAAATCAAGACACATACTACATTTATCACAGTTCAATAATGTTCATCAGCACAGCACTTATCAAGAATTTGAAAAAAGTTCAAAGTTCATACACATCATATTTATTTGGAAAAAAGGACATTAATTACATCTACGCAGATTGGAATCATTAACGACGGTCACGGTATGATCTGTGTGAATCACGCTCCCTGCTTCTGCCACGTGATCGATCTGAAGTGCGCCACAGAAACTCATCTACTGAGCGTTCATAAGACCTTTTGTCATACACAAGGACTGATCGTGGGTAATCTTGTATAGCTGCATTGTCATAGTACCGAGGGGGTGGGGGAGGTGGTGGCGGTGGTGGAAGTCCATCATAGGATGACATTGAACTTGTGAATCCAGGTGGTGGTACATATGGTAGCGGTGGTAGTTGATGATGCATAGACCTCATATACTCTGCAACATAAGCCTCAGCAGCTGCAGCACTTCCACTAGCATAACCCTCTCTTCCTCTACCAAACCACAGTGATAATCGGTCACGCATATTATATGGTGATGGTGATCTCCTCTTATATGACCCTGAAGGTATTCTACTTCTTGGTGATAAGTATGGTTTTCTACGACTACGTGTTGTATTTAATCTGCTCCTTATACCACCACCCCCACCCCTAGAGGACAGTGGGGCACGAAATGTCCTATAGCTTCCAGAACTTTTGAAAAACCCTTTTTTGGACGATTCCTTTGATTTGCGTAAAATTGGAGTCATTTCAATGCCATCATCTTCAGGAAAAAGTCTACAAAGTTCTTCTGCAACTTTTGGTTCTATCTCTTGACCATCTCTGCCAATTTTTACAGGTTTACCCTCATTCCATGGGTTATACAGATGTAGGGTACTGTTGAACGGCAATTCCTTACGACAAATCCAATCCACTTTGAATACTCCATTTAAAACTCTAGCAGAGAGCCCCGGTGGCAGAACCCATGACACAGGTGATACATCATGACGGGACTCTGTACTCAACCGAGCAAATCCTGCAAATTTGCCACTCTCTTTTACTGAAAATATTAAAATAACATTTCTTGCTTCCCTGAATGCTTGATTCAAGTTTGTTTCATTTTGCGGTAATGTTGACCAAACACCTTTCGATTTGGATAAAGTAATGTTTTCAGCATTGTTGGATTTGATGAGGAAAAATCGGGTGCCACGAAACAAATAGTTAAGTTTTGTCATATAATCGTAAGTTTTAACTTTTGTACCGGCCGTAACAAGGTGTCTTTTCTTTTTCGGAGCTGAATTATGGCTGCCAGTGGATTTTGTACGTTTTCGAGTGGAATGGCGTTCTCTTGAGCTAACCGAACTTATACTGGGCCCGGTCGACTCCGAAGAAGAACTAGAAACTTCACTTCTGGTGTCATAATCTTTGCTTTCCTCCAGTTTCTTCAGTTCTTCTCCAATTTCAGCATCTACTTCACCAACTCCCAAATTCACAGCGTCTGTGTTGTGAGAAGACTCCATTTTAGTTTCTTCAATAGCTAAAGACGTACGATCATGTTTTTACCAATAGATATTTATTTATATTAATCAATTCACTATGTACTTAGGAGCAATAAGGAGCTTAAGCAAAACGTAAAGAACAGTTTTATTTATTTCTGTGTTTTATAAAATCTCCGCGAATAATCGCTTGGGAATTGCTATCATGTACCACAGATAATAAACTAAATATTGTAGGTAGGTCCTAACTAAAGCTAACGACACAGATGAGTTCACAGTTGGGATCTCGATGGGAAAGTTCGATCTTAGTTCCTAAAATCAACACGAGGCGCTAGTGCGGTCTACTGAGGCCGTGCCACTAGATTTTTTTATTTTCAGTCATTCAACGTGATTTTACCCCTTGTACTCATTCTCAATCAGTAGATGTTGGGCGTCAGGTTAGATAGCGTAATTTTGACTCTCGAATGCACAAAGTGTCACCTGATTTTTCCTTTAATGTTGGTAATACTGTAAAAAGTTTTCGTGTGTGTTGACGAAAACCCCCCAAAATTAGTTTAGGTTTCAAAATTTAATGTTACTATTAATTTACATTTAGCTTGTATTCTCAAAATGCACTATCTGCAAAAGTATATTGATCACTTTACTATGCCGAAAAGTAACGGCTTAAAGTCGAATAATATATTACTCTATTGCAATTACTACAGCTTCTACTCTCAAAAGGTAAGCTTTATAAAGACGATAAAGTTGATTTGAACGATTTAATCACAAAAAAGTCTAAACATAAATATACATTATAGTTGCAATAATTGTTTACAATATTATCAGATAAGGTCAACATACAGCTCTGGAAAAATACCAATTATAAATATATGTACATTGTACAGGCTCAGTGCGAAAATATTTAAAATTAATAATTACGTCTTTAACTATGTTTGTTTTATCAGTAAATTATAGCATAATTAATTATTATAATACAATAAAAAACAAATACACTGGTGATATTATCACCTAAAATCTATGGTATATTTTCTGTATGTATGTAATATTTAATGTAGTATTTTTTATTAAATAGTATGTCTCTGCTTCATTTCAGGTATTGATGGCTCTTTATGAGAAAAATGTTGATTTTGAGCCTTTTGTCATTGATATTACTAAGGGTGAACAATTTTCCTCCTGGTTCCTTGAAATGAACCCTCGAGGAGAAATACCGGTCCTCAAAGTAGGTAGTCGTGTGATACCTGACTCAATAAGGATTATTGATTACTTAGAAGATTATCTTGACCCAGGTAAATAATTGACAATCATATCTCATCATGATATTCCACTTCTTGAAACATACATAATCATGCAATTTTGATATGCCTAATGTTGCCACCCACCAGATATTGGCACTAGTCTCCACCATTTACATTTGAATTCAATACAGTGTATGTGTGAATCAGTCTTGGGGATCCATTGAACATTATTGTGCATACATTAATAATTTGAACCAATGTCTACATTAATTTTTAATATTTACAACCAGATCCTGTGTCTAATTCCAGAATTACAGCCTTTGTGCAAAGTTTCATCAGATGCAAAGGTTTTGAGGAATGTTGATAAGTTCCGTGATCTTGTGGAGGCCCTCCCTGCTGGTGTCATTACTGTGGGATCTTTCTTCCATCCTCATCTATGTGGAAAGCCAAAACTGCCATTCATACTTCCTGTGCGAGAACTACTCAAAAGTAAGTGACATAAATAAAAACAGGCTAAGTGCAAATCTAATTCTCATGTGTTGGTGCTTTAACCATAAAAACAGCAATGTAATATAATAAAATCCTAAGATTATTATTAATTGTATCCGCGAATTTCTAGTTAAGAGCGCGCGTAGTGTCTAGCCGACCAACTCGGTGCGACTATTTTCGCAATAAATAGCACATACCTACCGAACAGAGGAACGTAATTCCTGGGCCAATTTTAAACTGATAAGACCGATTTGATAAACAAAAATCCTACACGTGAATTGAAAAAAAAAAGCGTCGTATCGCACGCATTAATTAAATGCTAAAAGGATCTATTTATTTGTTCGAGGTCATGATAGTAAGGAGTTGGCCTTCATAAATTATTGACACTTGGCATAAAATGTTGTTGACCATACTGGGGACGTGTTTATAGGTACAGTTAACGCTAGTTTAACCTTATGCCTAACTACCAAAGTACTAGGTCAGAAAAAGTAGATACCTATTACCTACTAATATCCCACCAGTAGATACCTAAACTCGTTTTTTTTACTTAAGAGACCAAAATTGACAGTTCAATCGCCTTAAATTAGATGCCTACCTAATGTAACTTGTTTGCAGGAAAATTTTGTACATGGGAACTGTTTGCTTCTAAGCATTAGTAGGTATTTAGCAGGTACTACATGTTTTGTTTGGATGAAACACAGTATATTTGATCTCGATAAATGATGGACCAAACGGAAAAGGGAACCAACAATTGTATCATACTATAACTACCTACATCTTTCAGACGGGGATTTGAGTAGTGCACAAAATTTGCGAAGACTGGCAGAAGAGTATCCTCATGCAAAAGATATCCTTTTGTATAAAGCAGACATCCAAGAAAAAAAACTTGATATTTTAACCTGTGAAGAAAAATACTTAAAAATGTTAAATATTGTTGACCATGTGCTGACAGAAGTGGAAAATCAGCTCAAGAATCAAGCAGAAGGTAAGGTCTTATTAAAATTCTCACAGCATTAGATATGTACCTATCTTTTTTATTTCAAAGGGGAAATCCGTTATGGATACCCAACCGCACAGGGGAGTGACTGGAACTCACACTTCCTAAAACCCCTCTGGTGGCCATCGGTGGTGCATGATGGGTGACTCTGGAATCTCCAAAGAACGCTCCGGTGTCATCCTCGCAGGGGACTATTTTAGCCTCTCACCCTCTCTTTTGCACTTTGCGGTGTTGTTGGGCGGTAGCAGGGACCACACCTCGCTACCGCCTATCCTTATGGGTTGTTCTAGGTAGGTCATCCAGGCCCCCGCCCGGGTGACCCACATCCCCTATTTCCCCCCTATAGTCGCATCTTACAACAGGCCGGGGATCTGCCGTGGCCCTATTCGTCGCTCGGGTCTACAGGGCTGAGGTATGTACCTACCTAGACCTAATCTAGACACGCGATAGGATGTCAAGCCAAGTTCAAGAAAAGGAACTGGCGAGCCACACCATTTTTTTAATTATTTGCAGCCACTTTTGACCCCCTCATAAATCTAAAACTATTTCACATAAACATATCAAATTTGGCTCATATATTGAGACTTGTGAGATACATGTGTTCTAAATTTCATGAGCTTATCTCAAACGGTTATTTAGATATTAATGTCCAAAAATCCTCATTTTATTGGTGACTGACTGACCTATAGACCAAACATATATATTGACCTAGAGAGTTTAAATTTGGTATGCAGGTAGGTAATTAGATGAATACAAAGGAATAAATAAAAAACTGCCAAATTTAAATAATTAGATTCTATTATGAACGCTTAACATAAATGCCTAATTAGTGCCTGTACTAATGAGGTATTTATGTAACCTGACTATGGATGTAAGAATCACTAAGTAATCAAAACTCACATGACAGCCGGTCACGCCTTATCGGGGTAAGCAGAGCATAAGTGATCATAGAACCACTTGATGCCACATATGAGGGTAGGTAAGCAAGTTGGAACATGTGTTTAGCGGTGATAGGTTGTCAGCTTTTCGCCCACCATACAACACAACTCTCATCCATTTAACTGACATTTTTATTTTAATTAACGTGAATCTTAAACGAGTTTAATACCTACCTACCACTCATTTATATTAATTCATTTGCTATCTAAATGAACTTAAGTATTTCCGTTTTAGTAGGTAAGTATATAGGTATTAGGTACACTTACCTATTTACAATTAAGAGTAGGTACTTATAGTCGGTTTTCATATTTATTACTTAGGGTACCTACGCTTATACTTAGCGCACATCAATAGTGTAAAATAATTACTTACATAAAAAATGATAAAATAATAGGCATTTAGAAGACCCACGGGGCGTTACGAGGATATGTACTTACACAAATCATATCTTCTTATAAAATAAGATAATGTATTGTAGCCTAAGGTCTGTCTTGGCTAGTTTTCATATATGAATTATAGCCTTCGCAAGTTCCAAACCTACAAGTATTTGTCGGTTCTGGATTGTTGGTAGAAACTAGCGATCGAACATAATAATTCGTTGGTAGGTTTATCCGAGACCTTTCCAGTCTTATTTTTTTTAAACGGGCATTCAACATAATGAGCTGTTTTTTTCTATAAGCCCGCAGTCCTAGGTCTGCATTAAGAACTCTTTTTATGGTGGTACTGCTCAATTGCACCTGTAGGGCCATCACCTTTTGTTTCCGGACGGGGTTTCTGACGATACACGCCTTAATGGCTTTAATGACTCCTGGCGTCCATACGATACGTGGCCGAGGACACTTCACTGTATCGTTTAATAGTGCGGTAGACAAACCTCATCGTGATTCCAAGATATTTCAGCAATTTGAAAATGTCGCTTGGCACGTGCCCACAACTACTCTATCCTCGTTTACTGTCCCCTTCATGATTTGCAAATGGGCATTGAGTTAAAAAGTTTCCTTTTTAGGCTAAAACGTTCCCTTTTCAAATGTAAAAAAAAATCCAGCCAGCTTGTACTTCAAAATTCGAAAAAAGATCGTGTGACAGTGTTTATGACCTGACTACTTATAGGTACCTACAGCTCTAACACGCACTATTAAGCGTGTATGCTTACCTACACGCGTAGTTTTCTGTAGTGCGTGTTAAAATTGAAGAGAAGACTCGCAGGGATACCTATAGCCACACCAGATAATAATTATAAGACCTTGTTAAAACAAAACATATGAATACGAAATTATAACAAGTGTTCCTAGTCTAGTTGTTGACTACTTGGACTTTTGCAGGTTACTGAAGGTTATGAGTAGATACGTATGGCTATAGGTATCCTCAAGGCGAGTCTTCTCTTCAATTTATACGTACCCTACGCAACGCATATACAGTGAGGACGACATCTTAATGAAACCCTCATACCACGAGGTGTATGAACCCTATAACGGCCATGTGCTCACACATTGGGTTAAATATGCTTGATGTGGGTGTAGGCATTAGCTTAGCAAGTGCCTCTGTCTTGTTTTGGTGTAATGTGTATGTGTAAGTTTAAAGTAGTAGACTAGAAATTATGAACATGTTCTTATTAAATTTTACTTTTTCAGGTTCATGGCTGTGTTGTGATAAGTTCAGCATAGCTGACATCAATGTGGCAGTCTTACTTCAGCGTCTCTGGGAAATTGGTTTGGAGGATAGATTCTGGACCAATGGAAAACGGCCATTTGTGGAAAATTATTATAATAGAGTATCGCAAAGAGAATCCTTCAAAAAAACAATACCAAATTTAACTGATCATGTTAAAATGATTGCAACATCTCAGCCACCTGTATATGTTGGAGCAGCAGGAGTAGCATCTGTTGGGGTTGTCCTAACCACATTCTATATCCTAAAAAAAATTATTTTCTAAAATAATTAGTACACTACAATATAATTAGTTCAGAAAATAATTTTCTTGTATGTAACAAAGCAGTATTAGAATGAGTATTATATAAACTTCGTAAACTAAAGTCTAGATAAGTATTTACACAAACATAAATGTATGGTGGGAAGACACATTGTAACAACAGGAAAAAGCTTCAATGCAAATATTACAAAATGCTACCCACTCTGTGTTACACAATGTTCATGTAATAACACAAATTAAGCCCTTGAACATGTGAATACTATGTTTGGCCAAAGGTCACTTATTTGTGTTGTGATTATTTACTTGAATAAAACTCAGATGAACTGTATTTTCCTTAAAATTTATTCCCCAAACAAAACCATACTAAGACAAAAATGTGAGATTGTTGAATTTCAGAATGGCTGTTAATAATTGTGATGTTTACATTATAATATGTATATTTAGATTTTTTGCAAACTGTATACAACACTAAAAATATAGGCAATAAACTTTTATGAAATCTTTTTTTATTTTAGTAAAAAATGTAAATAACAAATTCCCTCTAACTAAGACCACACTATACCAACACTTTTCCCATAATCCTGATTCAAAACATATTTACAAACACAAAAAATAAATGACAGTATAGGTACTTAGGTTAAACAAAAATTATTGCACTTAATCTAATTAGAAAGCAAGGCACTCATGTTCTTTGATCTTCAGTAGTCTTTTCTGCACTTTCTTGACTTCTGTTCAATGGCATGCCCATAAAGTGTTTACCATTGGCATTGCTCATCCTCTTCCTGTGGACCACACTAGGTGCTGGAGGTTTTTCTTTATTATATTTGAATAAGCCTTCCCCAGGCATGTTAGGGTAAATATTTGGAATTGTATACCACACTCTATAAGTGACAAACCATGTCAAAATAGCAATTATTCCACTTAAGAATTTTTCTACCATTATATGGTAGTAAACAATGGTGGAAACCAACATCACATCCCATAGTATTTGTAGACATACTATGCTTATGAATATACCTCTGACATATGGAGTAAAGGTCTCATATGATTTTTTTAGTATCTCCATTTCTTTTGTAGTAATATTCTTCAGTGGATTAGAACTAGGAGACTTGTCTTCAACACTGCGCGAATACAGTTCATCTCTAATATAATCTTTAATTCTTTCCCAACCATTAATAGCTTTTGCTTCTTCTATTAGAATCAGGCTTGAGTATATAAGAAGAAAACAATGTCCTGATAAGTCAAACCCACTCCAGAAATGTCCATTCTTCAGACAGGAAATTTTGTCATCATATATTTTAGAGTTACATCGACCATATTTAGTTTCAATTACATTAAATAAGGTAGTCCAACTATACCATGATAAGGTAGCTATAAGTACCCTTGGCAAATGAGCGGTCAAAATTAGTCGACGGTTACCACAGCATGTCGTATATGTCGTGATTAATATATAAGGAACGGTGGCAAATAATGTCCAAAACCACCCAATTTTTGCAAAGTACTGATTGAGTACATTATCACTTCTTGAAAAGTATGACCTCGGAAAGGTCAAAACATCTGCTATTAGTGACAGCAGGAACAGAGTCCCTAAGTAGAAAGCTATTTTTAAATTTGTGTCGAAGAATAGTATCTTTTTACAAACGTGCACTATCATCAAAACTATTACTTCGAATATTGATGATGCTTCTCGTGTAGGCTTATTACCTTTTGGTTCAGACTGTTCAAATTGTGTTCTTGTATCCATTCGTGGACTTTTGAAATTTCGGCTAGTCATTATTTATAGTATTTTCTCTTACTTTTCTTATTTTGATAAAAATAGGATGTTTTCCCCAGCACGGAGCGCATTGACATTTTAAATACATTGACAGTTTGGTTAGTCAGATTCATATGACTGACAGATATATCTATTCGTATCGGAGTTTTGTTTTTGCGCGGGAAGCTATTAGATGCAAACGTGACAAGCTCAACCAAACACAAACACAAAGTTGAGGTATTTAACAAGATTGCTAATCTCAGATCAAACACAACTGAATTGTTTTGAGTTGCTAAATAATGAGGTCAGTAGATACAACATAGTTATTTGTACTCGTTAGTGGTGCTTTTATAGCATGACACTAAACTCATCCTGTTATACGTCCAGTTCTCGAAATAATTTCCAGAACTCCGTTACACCTTTAGGTATATTACCTACTAGCTGTACCGCGCGGTGTTACTAACATTTTTTTTCGTTCCTTCGTCAAGTAGCTTTTACTCGTTACAAACATTCATCCATACAATTCTTTCTTCTTTGTAATATTATAACAAATAATGAATTAATTTCGACCTATTATTGACTTTTTGATGGTGCAAAAACATCTATCGAATCTTTCCAATACTGTACAACAATATCAGTCTAGGCTACGCTTTTCAATCGACGCCGACTATAATAGTAGATTATAATAGTCGGCGTCACGAAGCAAATTCTGACAGGTCGATAGATTATAATAATCTTAAAAGATAGACATAGATCAACATACAAAATAAATACACTACCTACACGCCTTTTAATACGAAGCGGGGTAGGCAGAGGCACTTGCTAAGCAAATGCCCACGGTTCACCAAGCGTATTTAACCCAACGTGACAGGGGGTGAGCCCATCGCCGTTATAGGGTTCACATCACACACCTTGTGGTGTGCGGATTTCATCACGATGTTGTCCTTCACCGTACGAGAGCGTTGCGTTGCGTACATAGGCTCTGAAATAGAGTCCCATTGGTACACGTCTAATAGCCGGACTCGAACCCGCGACCTCTCGGTTACCAGTCAAATATCCGACCAACTGGACCACAGACGATTTTTTAGATCATTTATTTATTTATTTCTTGCATACATATATTTTGGTATCTTGAACTACTTTTGTCTAATAGCCGGACTCGAACCCGCGACCTCTCGGTTACAAGTCAAGTATCCGACTAACTGGACCACAGACGATTTATTAGATCATTTATTCATTTAAATCTTTCCCCATTTTTGCCACATTTTCCATTATTTCTTCGCTCCTAATAGTTGCAGCGTGATGTTATATAGCCTAAAGCCTTCCTCGATAAATGGTTTATTCAACACAAACATATTTTTTTGATTCGAACCAGTAGTTCCTGAGATTAGCGCGTTCAAACAAACAAACAAACTCTTCAGCTTTATAATATTAATAGTATAGATTGGTAGATTTCATTCAGTGATTCAAACTTCATTCGTTCAATAGTTCACTGGTTCACATCCCTACTATTAAAAAAAAATATAAATGGGCGCCTTCCACCACCATATTTGTTTACCACTTGCAAGCGCGATTTCCAGCCAAGTTGAGCCAAGCTTTATAAAATTATAATTAAATCAAGAACTACTCTCTCTGTACAAGTATTCCTAAACGTCAAGCAAAGGTCTATCTGTAATAAATAGACTCTATAAAGACGATACTGTATGTATATTGGTTGTATTTTTGCTTTGCGTATTGTCGTGTTTGCCGGAATTCTACACTGCAATCTACTTGCCGCTGCGCTTTAATTTACAATGAGAAAAGTTTCGAAAAGTCGGACAGAAGAAGATGTAGTATCATCTACGAGTGGGTCTATTAGCCATGAGGCTGATGATCAACGAGACGGAAATACCGCGCTGTCTGGAAACGACAATGCAAAAGAAGAATCTCAAGTAGATGCCGAAAACGGTGATGACAATGATGAAGATTCGTTAGAAGGTAAACCAAAAAAGAAAGGGGGGAAGAGCAAAGGAAAAAAGAAAAAACCTGCCAAGACTAAAAATTCTAATAAGCAGGAAGAATATGAGGTATGATATGAGAAACATTTTATTTGGTGCCAGGCATTAAACATCACAATAATTTTTACCTTATGAAAAAAGATTAATTTGGTCAAGTACTTCAAATCCTTTAGGGACCACATCCATATAGGTCTTCTCTTACTTATAACCTTTTCTGGATTCAACCACTTCTTGTTAAGACTACGGATGTGGTCCCTAAACGTCAAAAGGCTTGAAGTACCTGTGATGTATAAAATGTTCATAACTTCCTTCATAATTTTCATCATAAGCCACATAATGTCCACTGCTGGACATGGGCCTCCCCAAATTATTTCTGTCATTTGGGAGGAAATGACAATAATTGCCACGCTTGGCAGGCGGGTTGGCGATCACAGTGGTGTTGTGGTTTAACTCACAGAGAGTGCTGCTGCCCATCCTCTGGAGGGTTCCCTCCATTACTTCCTTATTTACAAGATAACTTATATTTCACCAGTATAATTATTAGCTCTCACTAAAAGTACAACTATCCACATAAATATTATATATACCTATAATTCTATATTAATATTATAAAGAGGAAAGGTTTGTTTGATTGTATTGAATAGGCTCTGTAACTACTGAACAGATTTTGATGATTCTTACACAAAAAGAAAGCTACATTTTCCAAATGAACATAGGCTACTTTTTATCCCGAAATTCCAACGGGAACGGGTTTGATATTATTATAAAGAAGAAAGAATTGTATGGATGGATGTTTGTAATGAATAAAAGCTACTTGACGAAGGAACAAAAAGAATGCGAGTTACAGCTAGTATTATATATTGATTATTGTAATAACCTGTGTATTGTATTTTAGGTGGATAAAATAATTGATTCCAAGAAGATAAAAGGAAAGTTACATTATTTAATACGTTGGAAGGGTTATTCTGCAAGTAGTGACACCTGGGAACCAGAAAACACAGTGTCTTGTCCTGATTTAATAAATAAATTTAATGAAGTAAGTATCTACTTAGAAAATGTGGATGGAATATTTTACTGAAAGAAGATTTAATTTTGTGTTTGAAAACAATTTGACCAGCATGCACAGAATTTTAAATAACTGCTTAGTGAAACTGGGAATGAGACCTGCAGAAAAATATATGATTTTCTTTTGATACCAATCAAAATGCTTTGTATTGTAAATCATAATATTATACTAATATTCAATGTGTTGATTTTCAGGATGATGGCAAACCAAAAAAAGAGTCCAAAACAAAGCAAATTGGGAGAAAAAGGAAAGCTGGTAAATCAGATACAAAGAGTCCTGTTAAACGACCAAAGACAACTTGGGATAGTGAAAATGCTGATGAAAATGAAGAATATGAGGCAAGTATTTAAGTAACAGGTTCAAACCCTTTAGAATTTAAATATACTGTTAAAAGTAATGGTCATGCACAATAGATGCATTAGACATCAAGCTATATAAAAGCCCCATATCATCTACATCTAAGAAGACTGGTGAAGTGTAACATTTTCAAATTGGCTGAGTTATCAATATTTCTACAGGTAATCCTTTGGGACTTAAGTTGATAGTATTGTAATGTCATGTTATTTTTTTAGGTGGAAAGAATCCTTGAAGTACACTTTAAAAAGAATGGGAAAAGGGACTTTTTAATTCACTGGAAAGGCTGGTCTAACAAGTTTGACTCTTGGGAACCTGAAGAACATCTTAACTGCAGTGACCTCATCAAAAAGTTCATGGCTAAGGTATATGTTGATAATCAATAATTATAATTGTAAACAAAAAAAAACTGACTTCAACCAGGACAGAAAAAGTAGTTTATTTTCAAATAGAACATACAACAAGCACAAATAAAAAAATATAAATATTTAAAAAAATCCATTTCTGCATACATGAGAACCTACTTTTTAAAGTCTTGTGATATTATTTTGTATGTACACAAAAAATGCGACAATTTTCCTTTGGTCATTTGGAATGAATCATAAGAGTTGCCAGAATTAAATGTAACTCACCATAAAGGTACTGACAGACGTGCTCAAAAAAAGCATGCTAACAAGCTTGCTTAAAATTAGCATGCTCTGCAAACTGTTCACATTTGCCAGAAATAAGCATGCTTGATTTAAATAATACTCCTAAATAAGCATGCTCAAAGCAAACGTGCGGACAGACATGCTATTTGGCACCAGGCTCTCGGTCAAAATGGATGTACTACAAGTATATAATGACAGTGCTATCCATACAAAACTCAATAAAATAATCATATTGCTTGCAACGGAATTAAACTTGAATCATTCATATCCTTTCATAAAGCCTCATAAGCATTATTACGAGCAATATTATTTTTATATAAAGGAGAATGTGTGTTCCACAGACATTCGTAACTTCTGTAATGTGACACAAAAAGCAAAGTTTTTTCTTCTCCCCAACGCGACATATTGTGGTTTTAATTAAGTACTCAATTAATAATTGCATAAAATAGTCGCCCGCCGCAGATTCGATACCTACCTTAAAGGTACGGACAGACGTGCTCATTACTAGCACGAAAGCATGCTTTTATTGAGCAAGTGCTCATTAGTAGCACGTGTGTAATGTAATGAGCATGCTTATTTAGAGCATGCTCAAAAATCAAACGACGTTTGATTTTCGAGCATGCTACCTGAGGCGCGGGTAGGTGGGGGGCGTGCTCCGAGCACGTCTGAACATGTTTGCTTATTAGCATGCTACTATCCATTTTGTCTCGATCTGCGGCGGGCGACTATTTTATGCAATTATTAATTGAGTACTTAATTAAAACCACAATATGTCGCGTTGGGGAGAAGAAAAAACTTTGCTTTTTGTGTCACATTACAGAAGTTACGAATGTCTGTGGAACACACATTCTCCTTTATATAAAAATAATGCTCGTAATAATGCTTATGAGGCTTTATTAAAGGATATGATTGATTCAAGTTTAATTCCGTTGCAAGCAATATGATTATTTTATTGAGTTCTGTATACTTGTAGTACATCCATTTTGGCCGAGAGCCTGGTGCCAAATAGCACGTCTGTCCGCACGTTTGCTTTGAGCATGCTTATTTAGGAGTATGCTTTAAATCAAGCATGCTTATTTCTGGCAAATGTGAACAGTTTGCAGAACATGCTAATTTTAAGCAAGCTTATTAGCATGCTTTTTTTGAGCACGTCTGTCAGTACCTTTACTAGCACGAAAGCATGCTTTTATTGAGCAAGTGCTCATTAGTAGCACGTGTGTAATGTAATGAGCATGCTTATTTAGAGCATGCTCAAAAATCAAACGACGTTTGATTTTCGAGCGTGCTACCTGAGGTGCGGGTAGGTGGGGGGCGTGCTCCGAGCACGTCTGAACATGTTTGCTTATTAGCATGCTACTATCCATTTTGTCTCGATCTGCGGCGGGCGACTATTTTATGCAATTATTAATTGAGTAATTAATTAAAATTAAACCCACAATATGTCGCGTTGGGGAGAAGAAAAAACTTTGCTTTTTGTGTCACATTACAGAAGTTACGAATGTCTGTGGAACACACATTCTCCTTTATATAAAAATAATATTGCTCGTAATAATGCTTATGAGGCTTTATTAAAGGATATGAATGATTCAAGTTTAATTCCGTTGCAAGCAATATGATTATTTTATTGAGTTCTGTATGGATAGCACTGTCACTATATACTTGTAGTACATCCATTTTGGCCGAGAGCCTGGTGCCAAATAGCACGTCTGTCCGCACGTTTGCTTTGAGCATGCTTATTTAGGAGTATGCTTTGAATCAAGCATGCTTATTTCTGGCAAATGTGAACAGTTTGCAGAGCTTGCTAATTTTAAGCAAGCTTATTAGCATGCTTTTTTTGAGCACGTCTGTCAGTACCTTTAAGGTACGGACAGACGTGCTCATTACTAGCACGAAAGCATGCTTTTATTGAGCAAGTGCTCATTAGTAGCACGCGTGTAATGTAATGAGCATGCTTATTTAGAGCATGCTCAAAAATCAAACGACGTTTGATTTTCGAGCGTGCTACCTGAGGCGCGGGTAGGTGGGGGGCGTGCTCCGAGCACGTCTGAACATTGTTTGCTTATTAGCATGCTACTATCCATTTTGTCTCGATCTGCGGCGGGCGACTATTTTATGCAATTATTAATTGAGTAATTAATTAAAATTAAACCCACAATATGTCGCGTTAGGGAGAAGAAAAAACTTTGCTTTTTCTGTCACATTACAGAAGTTACGAATGTCTGTGGAACACACATTCTCCTTTATATAAAAATAATATTGCTCGTAATAATGCTTATGAGGCTTTATTAAAGGATATGAATGATTCAAGTTTAATTCCGTTGCAAGCAATATGATTATTTTATTGAGTTCTATATACTTGTAGTACATCCATTTTGGCCGAGAGCCTGGTGCCAAATAGCACGTCTGTCCGCACGTTTGCTTTGAGCATGCTCTAAATAAGCATGCTCATTACATTACACACGTGCTACTAATGAGCACTTGCTCAATAAAAGCATGCTTTCGTGCTAGTAAAGGTACTGACACACGTGCTCAAAAAAAGCATGCTAATAAGCTTGCTTAAAATTAGCATGCTCTGCAAACTGTTCACATTTGCCAGAAATAAGCATGCTTGATTTAAAGCATACTCCTAAATAAGCATGCTCAAAGCAAACGTGCGGACAGACGTGCTATTTGGCACCAGGCTCTCGGCCAAAATGGATGTACTACAAGTATATAGTGACAGTGCTATCCATACAGAACTCAATAAAATAATCATATTGCTAGCAACGGAATTAAACTTGAATCATTCATAGCCTTTAATAAAGCCTCATAAGCATTATTACGAGCAATATTATTTTTATATAAAGGAGAATGTGTGTTCCACAGACATTCGTAACTTCTGTAATGTGACACAAAAAGCAAAGTTATTTCTTCTCCCCAACGCGACATATTGTGGGTTTAATTTTAATTAATTACTCAATTAATAATTGCCCGCCGCAGATCGAGACAAAATGGATAGTAGCATGCTAATAAGCAAACATGTTCAGACGTGCTCGGAGCACGCCCCCCACCTACCCGCGCCTCAGGTAGCACGCTCGAAAATCAAACGTCGTTTGATTTTTGAGCATGCTCTAGATAAGCATGCTCATTACATTACACACGTGCTACTAATGAGCACTTGCTCAATAAAAGCATGCTTTCGTGCTAGTAATGAGCACGTCTGTCCGTACCTTTACACACGTGCTACTAATGAGCACTTGCTCAATAAAAGCATGCTTTCGTGCTAGTAATGAGCACGTCTGTCCGTACCTTAATGAGCACGTCTGTCCGTACCTTAATGAGCACGTCTGTCCGTACCTTTATGGCTGGCTACTGAGCTGGCAGCCTTGAGTGTGAAAGTCTGTAAAGTTAGACTATGCCAAACAATGACCATTTTTAAATAATTATGTTATGCAGATGCCTTTAAAAGGCATATTATTTTAATGAGAAGTAGTTGGCTGACATCTGTAGGTGTGGTCAGGACCTATGATTCAGATAGAATATTGTATGTCAAATTACTGTAAAGCCCCGATTTTCGTTCCAGGTCGACAATGCCCGTACAAAGGACACTAAGAACTTGCGAGTTGCTCCTGAAACCACCAACAGATTCACATTGCAGCAACCCGCGTCTGGGCGCCGCTTGAGCAAGAGATGCGGACAACGGCAGCGGTAAGTATCTCTACTTACTATTTTGTAGTTTTAAGTCTGGATCGTGTTTCCGGTTTCAGTTGACTATTATAAATATAAATTAATGCTCCTCTGCAAGAGTGCTTGTTTGTTGTTGCTCGTCAAGGTTGAGCAAATACAGTACCTCCACATCCATCTATGTTTTTTCTAACTATGTAAATCATAGAAAGCTTTTTAAAAACCAAGATTTTATTTAAATCAACTAAAAAGTCTGTCATATTGGATTTAAAGAGAAGTCACTTTATTTGTCGAGTTTGCTTATCAAATAATTTAGTCCGTCTTCTTGCAAGTACCGCTATGTTAGATTTAGGAAATCACTTAGTTAATATTGTTATCCGAACTGAATGTGTACACAAAATTTTAACTAAATAGGTTGAGGATATCTGCTTTAAAATTGTCAAAGATTGGTGACAAGTTTCTTGCCTATAACCAAACTTTTTGACAAGAAACTTTCAACACAGTCTCACAAGTTCCTTTACTTTCAATTTTAATGAAAATAATATTATTTTAGATCCATACATATGAAATTGTCGTTTTGTTGTACTGGCCACATTGATCTTAAATATCTCCTCTTTGGTTAGGAATTCCAAAATAAAATTTAAACAGCTATTTATTCATGTGGCTCAGGCTGGCTCGACAAATCTTCAAAATAGGTCACATTTAAGCAGGTCAATAAGCCGCTATATTTGACGTCTAAACATCCTTACTTCAGAATTTGTGAGGCTTCAGATGCTTAAACAATCGATTGAAAGTGTCTATCTTATATCTTCGATCTGCCTCTATCAGGCAGCGGAGACACAGCTTGAACTCAGGCTGGCTGGACTCTTTTGTCACTGATTTCTCGTAAACCCGTAAATGTGACGCCATAAATTCAACGTTATGGCCGTCACAAATTGCCTTCGTTCGGTTAAGGACAGATTCTTGTTATGGCAGATTCTTTGTATCCCAGATTCTTTATGAGACAAAATAGTGTTACGACTAAGTACAGTCATCATATATAACATATATTTGAATATTTATTAGCAAGTACCTAGGTAAGATCAAGCAAACTGCAATCACTTCTTATATATTTTCAAAGCTGCTAATTTGTTTAAACAGTCCAAATTTGAAGTTTTGTTTTCTTCCAGGCTTTTGATAATTTCGTTAATGGATTTGTTTTTTTCGATTAATTTCTTACTTCTCTTTTGACCACAGTTTAACCCTGATTGCTTAATTTTTCGATCTTGCACTTTGGCTTCTTTTTTCCTACGAAGTAATATAACGTGGGTTTCTTGGGGAATCTGGAATTTATTCTGCAGATGACTGTACTTCTTCTGCCTTAACACTAATCTGCCTCATAAAGAATCTGGGATACAAAGTATCTGCCATAACAAGAATCTGTCCTTAAACGAACGAAGGGCCAGTATGTTTATAGGTAAATTGAAGCTGGCTGGACACAGATTTTAGCATTTTTTTTTTATTAAACCGCTGCAAGTATCATAAACATTATGACTGTCACAAATATACGTGACGGCCGTTGATATACAAACACTTGTCAAAAACATTTCCGTTGCAGAGATTGAGAGACCAGCGAAAAGTCGTTTTTCAAGCTGGCTGGACACTCTTTCAATCGATTAACTAAGCCTAATTCTGAATAAACGATGTTTAGCCGTCACATATATTGTCCTATTGACCTGCTTAAATGTGACCTGTTTTGAAGATTTGTCCAGCCAGCCTGAGCCACATATTTACTCATGCATTTGTGTTTCGAAAACCGTAATTAATTAATTTGTTTTTTTTTCTGAGTCACTCATTTCACCAAATGGCAAACATAAAATATCGCATCCTATTACATAACTATGTTACGACTCGACCTGGCATTGATAGCTTGAAAATAAACATTTGATGTATTGAAGTCTGATATTTTTATGGAGAGATAAACCTTAATGACGCATACATGTTTCCTCCTCAGGGTACGCTATGACGATGCTGAGTAAGTTTCTGTCTGTGGAAACGAAGATCCTGCTAACTTGGCTATCATTAAGTATACCAGCAGCATTTTTTTTTCTTATTTCGTGTCAGAATTTATAAATAACTTTATATTAATTGCAGTTGTTTGTAGTGTTTTTGTGAGATTTTCTTTTCCAAATTTTATTTGAGGTGTCAAATTGACTATCGTTAAGCACTACAAACTAGTATGTAGGGTATTATAATGATGTATTAGATGTAAGTAAGTTTTATTAGTAACTATGTACTATTGATTTTCTCAGCCGTGTGTTTAAACCGAAAAGTAAGATATTGCGTGTTTTTCTTAATTACCCATCTCCGAAATCTTATGGGTACTTTATGCTCAAATTACATAAGCGGTGTATTTTTATCTGCAATTAAAAACGCGTATGCATATTTATTTGAATTTGTATTTTAACACCCAAAGTGCAATATTTAGTTATTGGTGAAAAAAATCCGCTGAAATACTAATATGCTATCTAAACGACGCAGGCTTTAAGGTTATTTTTCATAAACCTGTCGGCAAACAATAAATGTGAGAGCGTGTAATTGATTAGTCAGTAAATTGTTTTTTGCTGCGAGGCTTATTTGTAATAATTTTAATCTTCTACTGTGGTCGATATATGCCTCCTTAGTCACTTTTCGCCTGGACTTTGGGCCTTTGAGTTAATTGTATGTGTGAAATTATAGTGTGGCGGGGCGATCAGGAAACGCTTATCCTCATAGAACAATTCCATCATCCAAGCCCTACCCTAAATGCCTTTCGATGTATGTGTCATTCTTTGTAAATGTGCGGGTTTAATTGTTTTATGCCTACGTATTTAGGCCGACATTCCTAATGTCCGAACACGTTGAACAAGGTTAAGACGGAAAACGTAAAAATTTGTACGTTCTGCACGATCGAAAACTGAAAGTTTATCACCCACTCAGCTACCACTATATTTTCGCACTAAGGGTGATGACTGACTGGCTAGTTCATCAGGTAATTACTTTGCGTGTATTGAATGAAGTACACCTGTGGCATTTTACTTTTTACGTAGATACAGAAAACATTATAAAGGGTGTAATTTTAAGTGTGCACATGTTAGTCAGAAATATTAAGAATCTTTCAACTAGTATCGAAAGTATGTAACCGGAAGAGTACATTTGTTTTACACCCTGTATATTATGTTCTAGTTTTATAAAAATATAAGTATCTTTTATTCTGTTAGTTTTACAGTAGCGAAGTGTTCCAAAAAGAGAACGGTTTGTAATTGTTTTAATAATGTTTTTCAAATGTTTACAAAGGCTTTCACTGTAGGGATATCGTAGGTACATTGCAATTAGATACAAAGTTGTATTTTTCAAATGTTTGCATTGTAGATGTTTTTATCATTCATATCTAATAGTATGGTGAAATGTCTTTTGTGAAACGTATAATACTGTATTGTAATATAAATAAAATAAGAGTTGCGGTATGTATCATGTTTGTTTTATTTACATAGTTCCAATTTTATATAATATGGGTGGTCCTCCACAATTACAAGGATTAAATAACGTAAATATGTAACTTAATGCTAATAATATTTTCTCTATTTTTTACACTATTCGTTTCAATTGACGAAGAAAAAACCTTTACAACGTCGCCATTCATAAACATTCTGTAGTAATAAAGAAGTCACAAAAAATTACAAAGGTCCATAATATTCGGCTTTAGGTACCTACTAACAGCCGTCACTAACAAAAACCGAATCGAAATATTAATAAAATCGAAAACATTCAGTCAATAACTAAATGTTACATTGAATGCAGATAACGCGTTAGCTATCGAGTAAATAGTAACCGAGACACACACCAGCAAGGACAAATACTATTGACCAGGAGATTGTACAGTGGAAGTAGTAATGGACTATCAAAACAGGGGAGCCCAACGTAGCGTTGCCTTCGGAATGTAAGGTAATGTGGCCGATGCTAAATCTGCTGCAGAGAACAAGAACAGGAGCGTCTGTGGTCCAGTTGGTCGGATACTTGACTTGTAACCAGGAGGTCCCGGGTTCTAGTCCGGCTACTGGACGTGTACCAATGGGACTCTTGAGCCTATGTACGCAACGCAACGGACTGTCTTCGATATTGTAACAATTTTGCTGTTAGTCCGATCTTCCAAACTGATAATGTACATTAGAGTATGTACTCTAATGTACATTATCAGTTACCTAACTATGTAGTTAGGTATATTGCGCACTCGAACAATATGTAAAATATGTTTTTTTTTCTTCATAATGTAACTTACACTGTGTCTAAAATATAATTTTCCTGATTATACCTAGGTTAGAAAAACGGACTCGGCATCCGAGAGAAAATCCAATTAGGTGGGATACTAGGACATAAGATTCCGAACATCCAACCCAAGTTCGAAAATCGGACTAACCGTAATTTTGTGGTGCGGCTTCATTTGAAATACATGTACGAATAAAAGCAAAATTTTTAGTAGGTACGTAACATGTAAACTTTCAGACTTCCGGTAACCATCACAGCTCAACATGTCCTTTTCAGAGAAGAAATATAAAAAAATAAATGTTTTCTTTCATAACGTAACATTGAATGCAAAATATTTCGATTACATACGAGAAGGTCGTTTAAACAATGCCTTCGAGATCAGGGCGCGGAGGCGCGAGGATTTGCAGGCGGGTGGTTTCGGTGTCGAGGGGCGTCAGCGCGGGGAGCGCGGACGGTGCGCGCGCCGGCAGAGAGAGCGCGGGCGGCGAGTGGCGCGGGCAGCTCTCGCAGGCCGTGTCGGGGCAGGCGCGGTGCGCGGCGCGGCTGCCGTGCGCGCACGAGAGCAGGCGCACGGCGTGGCCCGCCAGCGCGCCGCCGCACCAGGCGCAGCGCGCGCTCCAGGCGCCGCAGCCGCGCGCCGCCGCCCGCCGCGCCAGGCGGCCGCGCGCGTGCAGCTCGCGCCGCAGCACGCCGGCCGCCGCGCGCCACGCCGCCGCCTCGTCCGCGCAGCGCCGCACCACGCTCGCCGCCGTCGCCGTCGAGCGGCACGCCTGCCGCACCAGCGCCTCCGCGGGGACGTGCCTCAGGGCGGCCAACAGGGCTCCGGCCGGGAGCGTTTCGGCTATCGGCAGGAGTTTGGACCACATGGCTGAGGCCACTTCGTGGGGAAGACTCGACGATGCGCGGACGCACAATTCGGCGGCGTCGGTTTCCAGTCTCGTTCGCATTTCGCCTTTACAATCGACCAGCTGAATCAACATTTCGTCCAAAGCCGCAGAGAGATCTCCGGTAGCTTCTAAACATTGCGGTATCGCTTGCCTAGGACCGTATTCTCGCACTATAGCCAATGCGTCTTCGGGCCGCACCACTCCCGCGTTCAAATACGCGGGTACACGATCTGGCGAACGAATAGATAAAATTCGCAAATAGGCGGCGGCCGCGTCCCCTTTTAAGGCCCCACTGTCCAGTAAAGTTTGAGCCACCGCGGCGGCCGCGTCTTCAGATACCTCTCTGAGAATTCGAGTGATTTCGTCGGGAAAATGTTCTTCTAAAACTGCGGCGGTCTGTTGCGGGCGCAATTCCGCGAGTCGGACGAGATGTTCTTTCAGTTTGACTTTGATGGCGTCTTCGTCTTTTATCCGCGTGCGCAGGTAGTCGAAGAATTCATTCATGTCGACGTTGGAGAGGTCAGCTATTCGAAAAAACTGCGTGACGGCTTGCGCGTGGTCGCTCGCGTCGGCGGCGAGCCTCCAGGCGAGGCGCGGGCGCGCGGCGGCGGCGGCGGCGGCGGGGGGCAGGCGCGCCAGACAGCGGTCCGCGCGCTCGCCGCCGCCGCGCGCCGCCAGCGCCGCCGCCGCCGCGCGCACCTCGCCCTGCGCCGGCAGCGTGCCGCCCTCCACGCAGTTGCCTATGAACTCCACCACGTCCAGCATGCCCTCCTCCTGACGGTCGACACCATTTTTCATACATACATTTTATATTATCGACTCAAAAGAAAAGATAGCGGACAAGACAATACATGACTGTACACAGGAATACTTTGATCTAAAAGTCTTGCAGTCATTGAAAAATATGCAATGATTGGAATTTTGTATTAGAATAACTGTCTGTCTAGTCTGTTCACTATAGTCGGATTTTTAATTAGATTCCAAAAGGGGTTGCTGTTGCTAGAATAAGTTGGATAAATGGTAGTATTACAATTTACTAGACAATGCAGATAGTTAGTTTTTCCCTACGAAATGTTATAGATAACATGTTTACTGACTTTTCTGTTGTTGAACACTTTCGTGAAATTACAAGGTGATAATTAATATTTTAACATAATTATTTTGATGAAGTTATTTTCTATTTGTAATGGCATCTTCGCAAATCTTATCACTATTTTCACACCTAACTTATAGAGCTACCTACTGGCACATGAATCTTGTTTGTGAATAAAATTCGTGAAAATATTGTAGGTTAGCTACATGGTGTTAATTATGTCAATAAAATATTGTCAGTTCAGCTGTGTCAGCATACAATATTAACAAATATCTATGCCTAGTTGGACAAACAGGTCCAACTAGGCATAGAGGTTTATTGGCAGGAGACCGGTTAAGGCGGACGAAGAGTAAAATGTATTAAATTATATATTTTATGTTAAAATATCGTAGTTGTTTTTATTTTCTACCTCATGGGCTTTTAACACGATATGCCTTTATTTAATAATCTAACTTGTTCAAAAAAAAGTTCACATAAGTAGGTAAGTAGTTAATGTTGTGAACTAAGAATATATTGTTAGTAAAATATCAAAGAGTCAATAATGATTGTTGTATAAGTAGGGATTGTTCAGCTCTCTTTAAATCTCCCAAACATGTTCTACTGCTAGCATCATCCAGGCTTTGCAAAGAAAATATACCTAGGTAGGTAGGTACTTATTGTTGACATTATATTATGTGACATAAGTAGTATTTATGATTATAAACAAGTAACAAAAATTGAGAATGTTAAGTAAATATCTCGTAAACTGCTAGTACCTAACCTACTCATTTTATAAAAATAAAAGACGTAAATAAAACAAGAGCCAACCAAATTAAAAGTTGGTTATATCTGGTACGTCACATTGACATTAATGACAGTGACACATCGTTGGTAGATTTTTTGGAATCTAATTAGAAATCCGACTATAATTCGACGAACGATTTGACATTTCGTATTGCGTACGGATAATTTAAAAATAAATACCACTTCATTCCATTATGAAGTTAAATCATTGAAAATCCAGAGCGATCTGTCAAATCGTTTGTCGAATGAATAAACAGACTATAGTGAGGTATTGTTGTGTATGAAGGAGTGTAGTATAGGTACATCGAGCGTCTCGGCGTGTTGCAGCAGCGCGCGGGCGGCGCGCAGGCGGTTCTGCTTGCCGAGCGGGCCGGCGAAGGGCGGGTCGCGCCAGCCCTGCTCCAGCAGGCGCACCGCGGCGCGCGCCTCGTGCCGCACCAGCGCCGCCAGCGGGCACACGCCCGACACCGCCGCCTCGCCGTCCTGACACCACCGGCACCGGCACCGGCCACACACAACTCAATTACTGTCACATAACTATAATGTAGAGCGTCTGTGCTCCACTTGGTCGGACCCTTCACTTGTAACCGGGAGGTCCCGGGTTCGAGTACGGCTACTGGACGTGTACCAATGGGACTCTTTTTCAGAGCCTATGTACGCAACGCAACGCTCGTACGGTGAAGGACAACATCGTGATGAAACCCGCACACCACAAGGTGTGTGAACCCTATAACGGCGATGGGCTCACCCCCTGTCACGTTGGGTTAAATACGCTTGGTGAACCGTGGGTATTTGCTTTAGCAAGTGCCTCTGCCAGCCCTCTTTGGGATTAAAGGCATGAAGTGTACTTATTTTTTTAACTACAATGTCATCATAGGCGGTACGAAGCTGCAGCTTGCGCCGAAATTACCAAAACATATCGAAAGCTAGGTAGACAAAAAAGTTGCTAAGTTAAAATTCTAAAACAAACTACTTGACTAAACGAACAATGCTATTATTTTATACTATAGCTACAGGGTTATTAGTTAAGTCGACATACTTATCCCCGCTAAAGGCTAATAGTACACATGATCGAATTTTTTTACTGGGAATGTTTGGTCGTTTTTTTTTCGATATTCTAGATAGAAGCCTAACGTGTTATACCTTTATGAATAGCTAATATATAATAAGAAGAAATAATGGAAAATGTGACAAAAACAGGGAAAAATTTTCATCCTTGAGGGCTTCCGTTGCGTGCGCTGCGAAAACGGTTCAAGATATATGTATGAAATAATTAGTCCTCTTGAAAGGATCTAAAAAAATGTCCGCGGCAGTATAAGTCTATCTCTTAAGATTAACTTACTAGAACCGTTTTTATGGTTATCAAATTTGGTCGAAATTAATGCATTTTTTGTTATCTCTATTGTATGAAAATGAATTGATGTTCGTTAGTCTGGCTAAAACTCGAGAACGGCTGGACCGATTTGGCTAATTAAAGTCTTGAATTACACGTGGAAGTCCAGGGAAGGTTATTAGGTATTTCTTCCAATACACGAGGTGCAAAGGCGACTTCCTATGGCAAAACAAATGTTTGCAGGGGACAGCTTGCATTTGTATAAAGTGTGTGCGTTGTGAAGTAATGATGATATGAATACAAGGTTATACTGACATTGACCCTCCTCCATCCCATGCCCTGCGTGCCTGAAGGGCATACGGGCGAAACTTTGGGCCGATCGTCGCGCGCAAGCCGTCCCGACTATAGGCCTTGCGGCGTGCGCGAGGCGTCCGACCCGACAAACTTGTGTCCCCACCACGATCAATCAAGGTAATACTGACAGGCGAGAGCAGCGCCCGTAGCGCGTCGTGCCTGGCGGCGGGGCGCGCGTGCGCGGGCAGCGGGCGGCCGGCGGCGGCGCGGCCCGCCAGCCCGTCCGCCGCCAGCAGCAGCAGCGCGTCCCCCGCGCACCCGCACCCCCCGCACGCCGCGCCGCGCGCCCGCGTCGCCGCGCACGTCGCCGACACGTGCGGGACCAGCGCGCGCATTGCACCCACGCATCCGCCTGTACAATATCCTCGAGCCATTTTAACGGATAGACAGATATCACAATAAGGATACTTTCAGGGAATACATGAAATATATTCATTTTTTTTTAATCACTATGAACAAGCCTTTGACCGCCATCCTGCTTGATGTTAAGCAGCGATGTGGTCTACAATGGAGCACACAATAACTTTAAACATAAAATAACTGACTACAATCAGTTCGTTTTATAATTCGACGAACGATCTGACACACGGAAATGTCACTTTGCAAAATAATGTTGCTATATAGTTTTTATAGTTATAAAAAAATTGCGGATAAATATTAAATAATAATGTTTTTTTGTTTGATAATTAAGACCAGATTCTTGGCCAGGTGTACGTACCAATAGCGTTAGCGACAGCGGCGTAGGCGCGCCATAGCCCGCGCTCCTGCGTGAAGATGGTGGCGCGGTGCGGGTCCAGTGACGTCAGCGGCAGCGCCGTCACCACGCGCTCCAACAGGCCCGGGTCGCACTCCGCTAGACGCTCCAATAATGCCTAACCCGATAAACAATGAAACTTTTATTGCGCTTCATAAAAAAATATATGGTAGTAACCTAGTACTAAATACGTAGGTACGGTACTCATAGAAACATCATAGGTACCGTAAAAATATCTCTTACTAGGTGTCCCGGAAAATATTCGTTTTGGCATAAGAAGTCGCCTTTGTACCCCGTGTATTTTGTAATTCAAGATAAGATTCAAGATTTTGTATTTAAAGTAATTAGTTTTAAGAAAAATATACATTCATAAATAAATCTTTTCATAAGTCAAATTCATTTTAATCTTCTAATATATAAAATTTCCGTGTCACGATGTTAGTTACCGTACTCCTCCGAAACGGCCTTACCTATTTTTACCAAATTTTATATGCGTATTCAGTAGGTCTGAGAATCGGCTACTGACTATTTTTTATGCATCTACCAGTTGTATTTCTCCCAATACACGGGGTACAACCGCAACTTATTATGGCAAAACAAATGTTTGCCCGGACAGCTAGTAATATGTTGATTTCCCGAATATAGATAAGATAGTCAAAACGGAACAGTTATTGCCCGGTGTAGACGCCCCGCGACATTTCAAAAATACAAATAGTACCAACCTGTACATACAACAATATTTGATATGAATATTTATTTTGATTCTACACACCTTTAATAACCTTCATAAGAAATTGCACGTCAGATACAAAACTATTGTAAGTAGCTACGTACCTACTTTAATTAATTTTAAAGAAAAAAGAAACGACTTCAACCAGTACTCGTTGCCCGCCCATAAGTCGATTGGGTATGCCATATTCAAATCCTGACTTCCTTATACTACATGTACCACCTTTGAAATATCTTCCTTCCAACATAATAAAAACATTAAAACCGAAAAAGTTTTCGTCGAACAAACATAAAGTCAAATAGAGAAAGACTCCGTTTTTAAAGTCACTTAATTAATCAAATAAAAATATATCCATCGCCCTATTCATAAACAGGCCAGTTTGTTTGTCATCTTCACAAGCAAAGCAGTATCGCTGTTCATATATGAATAAAGGGTAACAGTTGAAATGTGCAAAATAAGAGTATAATATAAGTTAAGTACACTCGCAGTTGATAAATAGGTCATTCTTATTACACGAGGACGACTGTATAATACCTACTCGAGTTATCAAAAGATCACGCATGTCCTTGAATGACTTTGTTTATTATATCCATAAAAATAACGGACAAGTGTATTGTGTGTGTAAAATAATTTTAATTAAGTAGGTATAACTTGGATAAATAAAAATATGTTGGGAATGTCATATGAAGACTGCATATTAAGTAGCTTTTAAAAGCTGGGTTGGATCGTAGATGGTAGTGGTAGGTAACGTTTGACAACATAATTATTGTTACCTGCGTACAGTCGGGGGTAGGCGCATCTGTTAACTCGCCGCGAGCCACAGCCTCACCTAGCGCCTCTACGAACTGGCTTTCTGAGTTGCCGCGCTCCCACACCACACCCCAAAGATCTGAACTGTAAAATAAAAACATTTTTTTTTGAGTGCGTCTGTGGTCCAGTTGGTGAGAGCGTCTGTGCTCCAGTTGGTGAGAGCGTCTGTGCCAGTTGGTCGGATTCTTGATCGGGAAGTCGCGGGTTCGAGTCCGGCTACTGGACGTGTACCAATGGGACTCTTTTTCAGAGCCTATGTACCCATAACAACGCTCGTACGGTGAAGGACAACATCGTGATGAAGCCCGCACACCACAAGGTGTGTGAACCCTATAACGGCGATGGGCTCACCCCCTGTCACGATGGGTTAAATACGCTTGGTGAACCGTGGGCATTTGCTTTGGGATTAAAAGTTTTGTTTTTTTTATTTCGTCCGCCCCGTGAAGCCCACTTAGAAGGATTGATATATACGTGACAGTTACTTACTACAATTGAAACTTCAGGCACAGTTTAACAGTCTCTTTTGCGATCGTTTTGTCACTGAGTATGTGGGGCTTGTCGGCGACCTCGTTGACGAACTCGGCGGCGAGGTGGTCAGCTTGCGGCGCAGGCGCGGCGGCCACCAGGCGGAGCGCGTGCGCGTGGTGTCCGGCGGCGAAGAGCGCGCGCGCGCGGCTGCGGGGGTCGCGGGCGCGCACGCGCAGCACGCCGCGGCGGCCCAGCACGCTGAGCGCGCCCGCGCTGCCGCACGCGCCGCCCAGCGCGCTGCCGCCCGCCGCCTGCAGCGCCCGGGACACGCGCCCGTCCGTCCACACGCCCTATTTAGTACGTTATTCCTTATACAAAAGTTCTTTCGTTGATGTACCTACTTACTCACACCATTTATACATAGTAACATCAGGTACCTTACCTTGAAAAACGCAGATGCATAAACTGGTTCAATATGTGACAAGTCTAGTGGTTTGTCATATTCTTCGCCAAGCAGACGCAAGTTTTCATTCGCATCGAATATAGCGATGCTGCCTCCTACCCATCCCATCCATAGAGGAGAAGATTTTAATTCGATCTTTCGAACGGGACGTAGCGTGATTGTACTCCCGCTGATTTCGTATGACAGCCACTGGAGAGTGATGCCCTGGCGCAAAGTAGAAGTCTGTCGTCTGTTTCGCACCAGCACAGCACTGGCAGAGTGTCGGGAGGGCCTTCTAATCTGACGCCGGCAGCTCTACCACCGGCTACCAATATGACTCTCGATAAGGTAGCCAGAGCCAGTATTCGGGCGTCCCTAGCAGCCATCGTGACCACTTCTCCACGTGCACCAGAAAACAGGCACGAAGTTTTCGAAGAGCGAACTCCCAGTGGCCTAGAGAACTTAATGAGCCACACCGAGCCGCCAGTGTCCAGGGCGAGGCCGGTGGTCCCTGCCCATGTCACACGTAAAATGCCCCACAGCTCGCCTCCGAGTGTAACGCGTCTCAATATGACACCTCTGGAACTTTCGTATTGGCATATCATTCCTCGGCCAAAGCCCACGAGAATACGAGAACCGTCGTCGTTGTATGCTAGACAGGAAACTGCGCCGCGATCAGAGTTAGAATCACACACCCATCTTAGCACTTGATCTTGAAATGAAAGGAGATGACCGTGTGCTGTCCCAACTGTCAATCTGTTGGTGCCACTCACACTCATGGCTGTTGCAGCACCTGCAGAGGACCTGTCCTGTAAAAATAAAATTGTCAATCTTTTTGGATGTTCTTTTATTTTTTTGTTTGATAAATATTGATAGATAGTAATAGACTTTGTTGTCCCTATACAAGTTTGTGGATAAAGCTATAATTATTACTGGCCATGGGTACTTACTATAGCCAAGATACTAAAATACTGATATTATGACAGTGAGGAGTTTAAAAAAAACAATCTGTCAAAATTAGTTGAAAATCAATGAGATGCTTTATTCTATGATTGTTTATCCTCGGATTCACTCTTTTGTTGTTTTTTTTTAAGACTCATTGTGTGTATTCACATTTTCATATTAGTACTGAAATAAATTGTAATTCTTCATTGACTGAATATTGCCATTTTCTATCTAACCCACACATATGTAACAATACTATTATAAAAGATATTTAGGGAACTAGGTACATTTGACTGAAAATTTTTTTAGAATGATGTATACTGATGTTTTTTAATAGATTTCTAGTTACTTAACTATAAGAAAATGATGTCTAGGAGGTACAATATAGGACAGTTTGAGTTCAGTACTGTAGTGTCTATACATATAAAATGAAATGAGATTCTACCAAAAAAATACAAAAATGAAAAATACCAACCTGTGCATTAGACAGTTGCTGGGAAACTGCTTGCAAGAAGTCCACTTGAAGAGCCGAACATACTGTAGGCTCTGGGGCTGATTTGGTAATTTGGATCTCCCCATCATCTTCTGAGCAAAGAACTTCTGCCAATGTAGGGGCTTCACTAGCTGGTAGTGCATATTCAATTTCATCAAGCTGTAAACAATGGTATCTATAACAATCCTTTATTATTTCTCTAAACTATTTTATTACTTTCCAATTTTTACTATAAAGCTAACTTGAGAAATATTATAACCTATGCATATATATTAATGTCATTGTTTCTGTTTCCTTTTACATTTCATGATAACATTTTTGTAATCTTGAATATTGAATGGTATCAAGATCAGAAAAATTGGCATATTCCACCATGATGTGGGTGCACTACACTACCGCTCCCAGTTAAAATAATAAGGAAAATAAAGTACAATGTATTACCTCTTCAACCTCTATGTCAAGGCATTGAAGGCTCTCTACAGACTCTAGATCTGAGTCCAGCAATGATTGAATAGAGGGTGTCTTGAGTAAATCCATTTGCACAATGTTTTGTTTAGACTATTTATTATATGTCGAAATGGATAAGGATTATCGTTGCGAATAGGTAGATTGAACGTGGCTGTAATACTTGCACCTATTTATTCGTGATGTTATTATGACCAATGTAATTCATAAGATATAGACTAATATAGAGTTTATAACCGATGTCAGAAGTTTTATACACATCCCACCCACCACCAGAAATACAGAACGCGACCGGTTACAAGTTCGGACTGTGTATAAGTATTTATGAGGCGTACAGGATATTTAAAAGAAAACTTGAAAGTCGTGAAACATCACAACAAAAACTCCCAAAACAATCCGTCAGACATTGTCTGACACTACTGACAGACATTGGTTTTTTTATGAAGACCGAAGTTTTACTTGAGTAGGTACCTATATTATAAATCCAACCTCCCTTATTTCTCAGACCAAACGCAACTGGACTTGCAAGCCGCCTTTAGTCAGTCTCTTTTCCACCAAAATGTATGGAAATATACAAAAATGTATTTTTGGATCCAAACAGTCAAATTAGTAGTAAAAGTGACAGTTTAGTTTTAGTACTCCACTACCATAGGTACACACTTGGATCCAAATAATATACCCTGATACGCAGTAAGGGACAGAAAAGATTGTCTCTTACTGTTTCACTCCTGTTTGTTTTTCATATCGTTTTGTATCGTTTTATTCTAAACGTCAGTTTAGCATTGCAAGTCTATAGTTGTTTTTGGTCTGAGTTCAATCTGTGTTTGGTTTGGGTGACGACTTTGGACTTTGGCATAATGTCTGTATCAGTATTGCCATTTAAAAAAAAGTTAATGTTCTGTTTCTGATTGTTTCTTTGTGTCGTGCAGTGATTGCTTTACTATTCACAGATTTCCTGGAATATATTTGGTCAAGAAGACTTGGAATAAAGAAGCCTAATTAATACGTGTTCTGCAGTATAGAAGATATCGTGCGTATAGTGTATGGTATTTTTAAACTATCTACTTTTAAATAACCTACTTTCGTTTCTGCTCGTCGCCATTTTGTAAACTGCAACGATCGTTCGCCACGGATTATTTTGGTCTACATGGCACAATCTGATATAAAGTAGAATTATCATGACTGAAAACACTTCTAAAGAACCACCTCTCCAAACTATGAGCGGAATGCCCGTTCAGCACCCTTGGATGTACGGAGGATATCAATATAACAACTTTGGTGGAATGTATCATCATCCTCCACCGTACTACGGTAATCAGTTTTTTAGACCCATGGGCCATCCAATGGCTCCCAATAATAATCAAATTCAGAATAAGGATAAGAAAAACTTCGGAAATTACAACTATCCTCCTTTGCCACCTCCACCTGCTCCCCCCCTACTTGGTATGTCGCCCGACGTTAGGCCATTTGGTAACCAAGGACCCATTCGATTCAATCTGAATGGACAGAGAAAAGCGCCTATCAAAACTGACAATCCCCTTTTAAACAATGGTGGGCCCAAGAAGAAGAAAAAGAAAAATAATGGTAATAACATGCAACAGAACAACATGAATGGACATGTTTCAATGCCACCCTTGCCAGATCACCCACCACCTCTTCCACCTTGTCCACCTCCTGATATTCCTCCTCCTCCGCCACTAGATGTTCCTCTCCCTCCTCCTGTAGCTATGGAAAACATTCCAAGGCCACCTGGTGAAGCCAAGAAAAGTTCCCAGCAAATAAATGATTCTGTTAAAAATGAAGTTCCAAATGGTAATGATATATGTAGCAATGATCCGGCCAGTAACTCAGCTGCAGAGGACTCGCCAAACTTACTGAAGACAAACTCTGTAGGAACATGGCCAGAGAGTCTTGAAAGGTACATCAAGAGATGTTATGAAAAATGCAAAACCCCATTTGATAGGGACCAGATAGATATATGTTTGAAAGGCCGAATAACTGCTGCAGCTAGCAAAGATGAGATATGGTCTAGAAACTGGGATGAAGAGCCAATCCCAAGTGTATATAGTGATAGAAATAATCTATGTGTAAAACCAGTCCGTGGCACCCTGGCATTATATCAAAAAATTGAATCAAACCCTGAATTACACAAGAAAGGAAGTTTAGCTGCTCGTCTTGGTGGTAGGAAAAGTTCTCCCACAAAGCGCAGGAGAGCTCATACTCGTAGTAGGTCTAGATCAAGAAGTCCATCAAGAAAGAGACACAGGTATGTAATATGATAATCTATAGATAAAAAAAATATTTTAGTATTCACAAATTTAACATGAATTAATATAATTTTTATATTTTTCAGCACTTCCTCAACTTCTAGTGAAGATGATCATAATAAAAAGATAATAAAGTCTAAAGGTAAGAAAAAGGATCCTCCACAAAACCAAAGGAAGGAAAAAAATAAAAATGCTAAGAAAAAGCAATCTTTTGGTAACCAATTTATTGTTGAGGATGTACAAGGCAATGCAGAGAGATTACAGAAGAGGGCAGAAAGGTTTGGAAACACTAGTGTACCAACAATAGCCAGTCCATTACAAATCAACAATAAAAAGAATGAACCTAGCATTAGAAGACCAATTATTCAAGATTCTGAAGGGGACTATGAACTGAATAACATGCATATAGTTGGCACATGCCTGGTAATTGAAAAATCCTTCCTAAGATTGACTAAGGCTCCAGAGGCATGTGATGTCAGGCCTGTGCCAGTCCTGCGTAGCTCTCTGAAAAATGTCAAGGACAAATGGATAGAGAAGCAGGACTACCGATATGCATGTGATCAGTTGAAGTCTATAAGACAGGATCTGACGGTAAGTCTTCTTATACAAAAAAATATTTAGCCTATTCGGAAATTTACTCGTCTTGTGACTATCTGACCTTAATGTTTATATTTTCAGGTTCAGGGTGTCCGGGATGGTTTTACAATAGAGGTTTATGAAACTCATGCTAGAATAGCTTTAGAAAAGGGTGACCATGAAGAATTCAATCAATGCCAAACACAACTAAAAATGCTATACAGTGAATTACCAGAACACAACAAAAATGCAGCTGAGTTTACTGCCTATAGGATCTTGTACTATATATTTACAAAGAATACTCTAGGTATGTGTTTCCTTGACTGTTTTCTTTCATTATATTTTTTATTTTTCTTTATATTCATGAAAGTTATAAATTAATTAACAAATAATGTATGTTTCAGATTTAACAACAATATTTAAGTTTCTATCTAAGGAAGACAGAGAAAATGAGTGCATAAAACATGCATTAGAAACTAGGTGTGCATGGGCTACAGGCAACCTACACAGGTTCTTCCTGCTGTATAAGACTGCTCCTCTCATGGCTGGCTACCTGATGGACTGGTTTGTCGAGAGGGAGAGGAAGATGTACCTCAAGTACATCATTAAGTCGTATGTTACATATTTTCAATCATTCTTTATTTCACAATGGACATCATTAGTAAAGGTCCCAATTGGAAAGTCAATTTGCTTTCTTAATTCCATCTCTTTATTTTTTATTGAAATACTTTATTGTTACTTTTGTCAAAGGTTATCCTTTTGTATAATTATTTTATGTAAGTATATCTATCAATATTTTTATCTTGAATTCACTATTCATTTCCCTAAAAGATTTCAGTCCATTGTGAAATAATACCCCGATCTTTATTCAACTACAAAATGCATAATATCATTGAGTGACACAAAAAAAAAAGTATGAAGTACAATCAAGGGCCATCAATGCTTAAACAATTAAAATGAGATTATTTCGAAATGTTTTTGTCTACTTGGACACCAGTTGGTAAGAGATTGAATGTAAATTAAGGCATTACAAATGGTGACCACATGGGTTTTGGTAGGTAATGTCACTTGTGAAGGTGCTTATTTGTCAAGTGGAATAGTAGCTTCTACAAAGAAACAAGCTTGTATGTGTTTAATTCAAGTGGATCATACAAAATCTTATTAAGAAGTTTCTTGTAAAGCAGGACGCAATTTTGGAATAATCTTCATACACAAAATATTTATAAAAAGGTTCTAGATCTTAGTGACTGCAAAGCGAATTATAATGTTTTTTTTTAATGTCATGTTTTGGAAGACCTGTGTCTAGCAGTGGATAGCTTGTGTTGTGGGAATATACAGTGTATTACACAGTTCTAATTGAAAAAAAGTATATGCTGGTCGCAACAACCACAACCTCTGGATGCAAGAACAAGTTTAGTTCTGACAACTAGGCTACAGCCAATGTCTTTTTTAAACAAGGTGTTCTGCACCTCTGGATATAGATTTTTTGACTTAGTTCTCCATTTCATATTTCTGTATAAAATTGAAACATTAAACATTTGTGGGGAGGCGTAATTTATTTTGTTAAGCTAATGTATGATTTTATGTGCAGCTTCAGACAAACAGTTCCTGTGGACTACATCGCGCGGGAGCTGGCGTTTGAATCTACTGCAAAAGCACTCGAATTTCTGAGTCAATTTCCCCTAACTTACACAGCTGGTCAAGCACAAATTGATTGCAAGACTAGCGCGTCGGCCGTAGGCAGCATATAACATTTTCTGATTGATAGCCGTCAGATAGTCGCTTGCTGCTGCGTGATACTGTAAGAGCAGTCGCCGCATCGCCGGAGCAGCAGTTGTATCCTGAGTTATGTCGTAACAATATTAATTTATAACAGCTTTACTAGGATCAGGTGGCTCCACATCTACCCTACCAATCATCGCATATGCAGCAACAGCAATCCAATACTGACGTTCACAAGTACACCACACTACCAAACTACAAAAGACTATGCTCTGCGAGGGGCCCGACAGATAAAGATCAAGTGCCGCAAGGACAGTTGAGTGTTAAGTGACTTTAAAGTGAACTGATATAAGTGAAATTAACATTTTAGCAGTAATTTTTGTAGTATTTTATGTAAATAATGTAAATCTTCATTTTATCACAATAGCATGTATGTAAAGTTTATTTAATTTTATGTCTTTGTTGATTGTAATGAATCTGCTGTAATTAATTAATTCTTGTAGAATTTTGATTAAAGCAATGTTGCTCCTTTTATACTTTTTATCTTTTTTTTACACCTATGCAGTACTTGGGGTATGAGAGTTAATACACACATTGACAATCGTAGGAGATATTTAGAACTTCGCTGTTAGAATTTATCTTTCCTATGCTGTATGCAAGGCGAAACTATAAATAACAATGGAAAATTGAACACTTCGAACAGCTTCGCTGGACAAATAAACCCCGCAAATGGCTCGCATATGAATAGGTGAATAGCGAGCACTTTATGTGCCTACTAAACACCCTTATTTCAGAATTTACGACCATCCAGTATTTTGTAGGTACGCAAAATGAAGCTTTTTTTAAATTGAAGAATTCTGTAAAGTCTAGCCTTTTCCTGTTATACCGCTGTACGTACCTATCAGTAAAATTTAAATTCAGTGCCCGTAACGCTTGTTGATATGCCATGACGGTGTGCGTTTCAATTGCTCGGACATGGCGTTAAATCAAATGAGAATGTTCATCAAGATTTAGTAGTAATTTGTAAAAAACCATTGCGCTTTGTTAAAAAATTGTAGAAGTTCCGAGTCAGAAGTTATATGGGTTAAACCGTGACCGCGCCGTCGAAACGGGGAGAACGGCGCGGCCACGCAGATCTCGTAAACCAAATCATGTAGACGTGTAATTCTTTTTGTCAACGACGGGGTTCATATTGTAAAAAATGTAGAAGAAAGAAAAAGTGAAGAAAACCACACGGTTTAAAAGATATGGCACTTTGAAGTCATGGCCGCGCCGCTGGCAGCGTTTCGATGGCGCGGCCACGCATATCTCGTAAACTAAAGCATGTAGACGTGAATTTCTTTTTTTAAACGACGGGTTTCATTCTGTAAAAAATGTAGAAGAAATAAAAAGTAAAAAAAACTACGATTAAAAAGATATGGCACTTTTAAAGTCATGGCCGCGCCGCTGGCAGCGTTTCGATGGCGCGGCCACGCATATCTCGTAAACTTAAGCATGTAGAAGTGTAATTCTTTTGGTAAATAACGGGTTTCAATTTGTAAGAAATGTAGAAGAAGCAAAACTTATCCATTATTGAACTATTTTAGTAAACTATTAAGGTAAACAATTTCTCTATAGCAAAAGTACTGCTAGGGTGACCATTATCCTTGTTTAGAATGAAAAAAAAACCTCAAGTAAGCGAGGAATATTGGTTATTAATAATCAGATTTTAGGTCGGTACCTATTTTACAAAACAGACTGATAACTAATACTTAAGTAAGTATAAATGTCGCTTAGTGTCTAACCGTCGTATTCATAAAAAGTAAAAACGTTGACTAGCTAGTTAACACACTAAACATACAGGTTACATGTATGTTGACAACGGTAAGGTGACGGTCAACGTTTTTACTACTACGTTTTTATTACTTTACTAAAATAGTTCAATAATGGATAAGTTTTGCTTCTTCTACATTTTTTACAAAATGAAACCCGTCGTTTACAAAAAGAATTACTCGTCTACATGATTTGGTTTACGAGATATGCGTGGCCGCGCCATCGAAACGCTGCCAGCGGCGCGGCCATGACTTTAAAAGTGCCATATCTTTTTAATCGTATAGTTTTTTTTACTTTTTCTTTTTTCTACATTTTTTACAAAATGAAACCCGTTGTTTACCAAAAGAATTACACGTCTACATGCTTAAGTTTACGAGATATGCGTGGCCGCGCCATCGAAACGCTGCCAGCGGCGCGGCCATGACTTTAAAAGTGCCATATCTTTTTAATCGTATAGTTTTTTTAACTTTTTATTTCTTCTACATTTTTTACAGAATGAAACCCGTCGTTTAAAAAAAGAATTACACGTCTACATGCTTTAGTTTACGAGATATGCGTGGCCGCGCCATCGAAACGCTGCCAGCGGCGCGGCCATGACTTCAAAGTGCCATATCTTTTAAACCGTATGGTTTTCTTTACTTTTTCTTTCTTCTACATTTTTTACAAAATGAACCCCGTCGTTGACAAAAAGAATTACACGTCTACATGATTTGGTTTACGAGATCTGCGTGGCCGCGCCGTTCTCCCCGTTTCGACGGCGCGGCCACGGTTTAACCCATATAACTTCTGACTCGGAACTTCTACAATTTTTTAACAAAGCGCAATGGTTTTTTACAAATTACTACTAAATCTTGATGAACATTCTCATTTGATTTAACGCCATGTCCGAGCAATCGAAACGCACACGCCATGACGTCATTCTTAACTGAAATTACTAATTCGTGGACAATTCTTAAATCTCATTTCGAACTAACTCACTGAAAGAACACAGAGTGTTCCAGCTTATGGCAAACACGGTTTTCAGCAGTGACGAGCCATATACTCTTTGGAATTCCAGAAGGTAGCGCCCTCTCGCCGACGGGTTATTCCCGTCCTGTCATAACCCCCCGTGTCACACTGTGACCAGACGGGAATAATTTTCAAAAAATATTCCCGTCCTGTCACAGTGTGACAGGATGGTAATTATTTTCGAAAAAATATTCCCGGCCGGTTACACTGTGACAAGATGGTAATAGTTACAATAATAATAGCTTGAAAATGAGTAGGTAGGTAATTAGGTAATTGGTAGGTAAGTGGCATTTGACTGATTTTTTACCTTTATACTCTTATTCATAAAAAGATAAAACGTACACTAACTAGTTGACGTATATCAATGTACCTATACCAAATTATACCAGATTATTTGGCATAGAAATAGCCAGCTTGACAGACCTCTACTAAGGACGTACTAGGGGGTGTGCTATATTTATGAGTAAGGGGGTTAACCTCTAACTTTATTCTGTCACCAAAGTAATATATTGTGTGCTTCATATACTGTGACAGGTCGGTAATAGTTTTGGAGAAATATTCCCGTCCTGTCACAGTGTCACACGATTTGGGGTGGTACAGGACGGGATTTTTTTTCTGCATATGATTTAGTTCCCATCTAGTCACAGTGTAACCGGCCGGGAATAATTTTTCGAAAATAATTACCATCCTGTCACAGTGGGACAGAACGGGAATATTTTTCGAAAATTATTCCCTTCTTGTCACAGTGTGTGACAGGATGGGGTGTGACAGGAAGGGAATAACCCTCGCCGACTTTATTTTTGGCCTATATTTACGACAGGTCGTTATTAACTCGTTGGCTGCCCACCATACTTCCCCTTAAGTACTACTCCTACATATTTTTTTGATCCCACCGAGTGAGTATCACTAACAGCATCGCCTTTTTACTGAGATGCCATGAGCATCACCTGTGGCACCTTAACTCATTAGATAGTACGACTAAAAACTTGGCAGCCCCATTATATCCTACTAATATTATAAATGGAAAAGTGAGTTTATTTGTTCCGCTTTCACGCCGTAACTACTGAACCGATTGCTTTGAAATTTTGCAGACGTATAGTTAGAAGTCCGGTTTAAAATAATAGGGTAGGTACCTTTTGTCCCCGAAAAAATTGGTATTCCCGAGGGAATCCTTTATACCGCAATATACCTAACCGAATTCCACGCAGGCCAAGCCGCGGGCGGAAAGCTAGTGATGGTATAAAGCGACATGTTCTACCATCGATAATTCGAGATCAGAGGGAGTCAGGACTGAATCCCTCTGATCTCGAATTATCCAACGGGAAGGTGTTTTTCTATGCAGATGATACTGCCTTACAGTTCCATGGCAGCACTTGGCAAGAAGTCTACTCACACGCTGAAGCAGGGCTCAGGACAGTGATGAATTGGCTACAAACTTATTAACACTCAACATTAAAAAACAAACTATATTTCCTTTTCCCCATCTAGAAAAAGCTGTCCGCCGGAACATCTCAAAATATCATCGCATACTTACATGCACTGACCCTTCTCGCCACTCTTGCAACTGCGCACGACTAGACCAAATCCCCTATGTAAAATACTTAGTTTACATTGATCAGCATATTTCATGGGATAAGCAAATAGAAATCACCACTAAGCGTATCTATGTATTAGAATTTTGATTTGGCTTTTTAAATATTTAAGAAATGTCTCGGATAAAAGTCTTTCTTATCTACATCTATAAAACTATGATACAATCAGTTGTTCTTTCATCATCATCACCACTGCTTGTCCACTGCTGGATATAGGCCTCTCCAATTGCACGCCACTGTGATCTGTTTTCGGCTTCTGGCATCCAGCTTCTGCCAGCCATCTTGCGTATATCATCAGTCCACCTTGCCTGAGGGTGTCCTACACTCCGTTTGCCGAGACGCGGTCTCCACTCGAGAACTCGTTTTCCGCAACGGTCATCGGTTCTACGGCAAATATGGCCGGCCCACTGCCACTTCAGCTTGCTAAAACGATGAGCTATGTCGATGACTTTGGTTCTCTGTCGGATCACTTCATCAGCCGTGTGGTGACGGCGAATAGAATACATGAGTCACCACTCCAGCCAAACTTTTCCCGCTATGGGGGTCGTAAGAGACGACCGAGGGAACCCTCCAGAGGACGGGCAGCAGCGCTCTCTGTGAGTCAAACCACCACACCACTGCGATCGCCAACCCGCCTGCCCAGCGTGGCGATTATGGGCATTATCCTCCAAATGAGCATAAAAAGGCCACGGCCCCCAGTTCCCGGCGGCTCCGCTATTCCTGGCCACGGTGGCGACGGGGCAGGGGGTGCGAAGAATCTCCGGGTTATGGGAGGCCACCACAAACAGCTGACCCTGGCGTCGTACAACGGACGCATGTTACGGCTTGACTCGCATCTGGCGCAACTTGAGACAGAGGTGGAACTTGAGAAAATTTCGGTGGCACATATTGGGGCTAAGCGAAGTCCGAAGAGAGGGAGAGGACACCATTACCCTCAAATCGGGCCACCTAATGTACTTCCGCGAGGGAGCCCAATAATCCCAATGCGGCGTTGGATTTCTTGTGAATAAGTCTCTGTGTAACAACGTTGTGGAAGTGTCTAGCGTGACCAACTTCACCTGCCTGAAGTTCAAGCTGGCTGGACACCAAGTTTTCACTGATTTCTCGTAAACCTTCAAATGTGACGCTATAAATTCAACGTTATTGCCGTCACAAACTGCGTCACTAAAACCTAATAAAGAAACCGTATTCAAAAACGCTCCCGTTCATCAGATTCAGAGGTGTCCAGCCAGAATGTTTCTACGTAAATTCACGCTGGCTGGACACAGATTTTTGTATTTTTTTAATAAACCGCTGTAAGTATCAAAACTTTTGGGCCTATGGCTGTCACAAACATTTGTGACGGCTGTTGATATACAAACACTTGTCAAATTCACTTCCGTTGCCGAGATTGAGAGACCAGCGAAAAGGCGGTTTTCAAGCTGGCTGGACACTTTCAATCGATTATCTGTCTCTGTAGCGTCACAAATTCTGATGTAAGGATGTTTAGCCGTCACATATAGTGGCCTATTGCCCTGCTTAATTGTGACCCATTTTGAAGATTTGTCCAGCCAGCCTGAGCCACATAAATCAGCAGACAAGTCCCATACCCCTTTGCACCCGAACTGAAACAATCGTGAGAGTTGATTTCATTTGAATTTGAACCTTACTGAACTATTTTTTTTAAATTTGTTGTACATTTTTACTTTAGCCAATAGATTATTTAGTAGATGGAACATGTATATATTTTGGGAAGGTGTTGTCAAGTGTTGTTGTTCCAAGGGTTCTATTCAAAATAGAGGGTATGATTCGGATTTAACATAAGGTCAATTATATTCATTCTAACCATATTCAGATAGGTTGGAAAGGGATACCATTGCATCGAGGAGTGAGACAAGGGGATGTTATTTCCCAGAAATTGTTCACAAATGCAATGGAGGATATGTTCAAGACGCTGCATTGGAAAGGACGTGGCATCAACATCAATGGCGAACACATCTCTCACTTGCGATTTGCAGACGACCTCGTCATCATGGCAGAAACGCTGCAGGACCTTCAACTGATGCTGAATGACCTAGCTGATTCTTCTCTACGGATCGGCCTACGGATGAACTTGGATAAAACCAAGATCATGTTCAATGAATATGTTCTACCGGAACTGATTTCAGTACACGGCATCGTTCTCGAAGTTGTTCAAAGATATGTAGGTATACCTTGGGCAGACATTGCAGTTAGGTAGAAACTACTTCGATGACGAGGTAAACAGAAGAATTCAGCTGGGTTGGGCAGCATTTGGAAAATTACGTCGATATCCACATCTGATCATCTGATCTACATCAGCGATCCCACAGTGCCTGAAGACAAAAGTCTTCAATCTGTGTGTCCTACCTGTTATGACATACGGTGCTGAGACGTGGACACTAACGGCACGGCTGGCCCACAAGCTCAAAGTCGCACAGCGTGCTATGGAAAGAGCTATGCTCGGTGTTTCTCTGAAGGATCGAATCGACATAGCTCATCGTTTTAGCAAGCTGAAGTGACAGTGGGCCGGCCATATTAGCCGTAGAACCGATGGTCGTTGGGGAAAACGAGTTCTCCAGTGGAGACCGCGTCTCGGCAAACGGAGTGTAGGGCGCCCTCAGGCAAGGTGGACTGATGATCACGCAAGATGGCTGACAGAAGCTGGATGCGAGAAGCCGAAAACAGATCACAGTGGCGTGCAATTGGGACGCCTATGTCCAGCACTGCATACAAGCAACAAGTATGGGGTGATGATGATGATAATCAGACTGAAGAAATTTTGCGGTAGTAGGTATACACTAAGCTAGACGTGGCTAGACACTGTTCGTAGCTATAAGAAGTCGTAACCTTTTTGGAATTTATATGTAGCCTATTTATGTTTCGCTTATGCACAGTAGATATAAATACTTTAACCACTAGGTAGTTGCAACTTGTGATGTACACTTATATCAATATGTCGTCAACAACAAACAAGCAAATTGTGTTTTTATTGTTTTTATGTAGGAAATCATATTAGCAGATATGATATGAGGTATTCTTGCTAAGACTTTACTTAATAACCGATTTAGCAAATATATTTGAATTAATTTTGTATCCCTTCCGAAATTACGCTTATTTATAATAATACACATTGTGAAAAAGCGGGTTCTCCAAATACAGGTTATTTGCATCCGTGTCTATAACCATCTCGGACGGCCGTTGATATACAAATACTTGTTAAAATCACTTCCATTGCCGAGATCGAGAGACCAGCGAAAAGTCGTTTTTCAAGCTGACTGGACACTTTTTCAATCGATTATCTAAGCATTGGAGCGCCTCAAATGCTGAAGTAAGGATGTTTTACCGTCACATATAGTGGCCTATTGACCTGTTTAAGTGTGACCTATTTAGAAAATTTGTTCAGGCAGCCTGAGCCACATGTGTTTATCCGTCACATAAAGTGTCTTATTCACCTACTTAAATGTGAGCCATTTGCAAGATTTGTCCAGCCGCCTGAGCCACATTAAGAAATAGTGCATGACTGACTGTACATAGACTGATATAGGTACGTCTGGATCTCGGTCGCCGCCGTTGTCGCAGCTATAATTCGTTGCACAGGTAAGCCGTCGCTCAAGACTCGCCCCGCCTGTCGCCTTGGACCGAAGTCGTAACGTCCCAAAACGGAGCGGAGCAAGCGTAGAAATAGTGTATCGCATTTTCCACTGTTGAAGCAACAGCAATGGAAAATACGGAAATGGATACGCCGCGTAAGTAAAACAGAGTTGGGGAGTATGGTTTTGAAAACTTTTTTCAACGGATTCGCATCTAGTGCCCTCTAGTGTTATGTGTATATCATAGTTGATCATAGTATATTTCCTAATATTAGGTATTACGATTTACTTACAGGCACAGTCAAGTACTATCGCCGGAGCAAATAATTCGTCATTTATATGTAAATCTTTAAGTAGGTAGTCAGTGACTAATTTTTCTTTTAGGCAACATATTTATCTACGTGTACATAATATAGGGTTTACTTTACGCTTGTTCCCTATAGGCCTAGGTAGGTATATAATTAAAAAAATGCTTTGAAAATTACTTCTTTTTTTTTACATTTTTCTCATGCTCATTTAAAACAACGAAAGATACAAAGTATGTAGGTAAATTGATAAGATACTTATATTCGGTATGTGTAGATATTTATACATAACTAAATATATGTAGGTGTGTGTACCTACTTACATACATACCTATCTATGTATTAACAGCTTCGCCGCTTTCTTGCGGTTATTTACAAATAAAGTTAAAACCGGTTTCACTGTTGTAAACCGATGACTTTATTTGTAATAGCTATTAATTTCGATATCCATTGAATCTGGCCAATTTCGTCGAGTTGTTGTCCTGTGTTTTGCAAATCTAGTCCCAGTGATCTTACTAGTTGGAAGTACTACTGGTAGTTTTATTTTCAATAGACACTTATCTACTAGTGTAATTGGTAGTTATAATTTCGTTCTTTTTACTATTTAATATTATTTTAAAACTACTACTACTGCGAAAATTAAGACATCAGTGAAGTCTTACAACGAGTAACTGTATCCAAAGTAACTACTAGGACTTTCTAGTAGTTACTTTGGATTTGGATTTACTTTCTAGTATTTGGTAAGATTACTGGGAACTGGGTTTGGATAATGTTGCCCTTTAATATTATGCTGGTGCGGCTGCAGGAGGCGGTGCAGCACTTGCGGCGGTGGCTGTAGATGCTGTGTCGTCCGGCTCGTCGATTTGAAGCCATGGCATGCGACGTTGTAGCTCTTGCCTTGAAAATAATAATAACGTTTAAAGAAAAGCATAGAGCCAAGTGCGATACGGATCTTTTAGCACGTATAACTCAAAAGCTTGACACTCATACTTATTAAGCCAATCGTGTCTTTTTTTTTATTGGACTTTCTTCAGATTATCACAACACAAGCGTAAATATAGCATCTAAAGAAACCAAGGACCTGAGAAATACATGTGTGGCAAGATATCACATAAAATAATCAGAATTCATAGGTCAAAAGATCCTTGTCACCGTGAACTTGATTCACGTAAATGCGTTGAAGTCTTATTTTAGTTGGGAATTAAAGAAAATTAACTACGCGGTGTTATACATTCGTATTACTTTTCGCTTTCTCATACGTTTCTGGAGCGATTCGCGATCTGCGCCCATCGCCTCAATACCACATATTGACCGCCATATATATTTAATTTTTTTTAACCCTAATTCGTTTATTTCATGTCTGTCTGTCTGATGAGTTCAGAGGCAACAAATAACCCGTGCACAAAGGTATTGGGACTGGGGTCCGGCTGAGACGTCCCAATAAGCAGCCTTTTTTTAAATATTTTTTTTATCGTGGTTAAATCCGTTATGGATACCCCACTGCTGGCGGGGACAACGGCGGGGTTATGTGGGACTCACAGCCACTAAAACCCCACGGTGACCACTCACTGCCGGGGCCCCCGAAACGACCTTAGCCACTACATCAAGGGCGGCCCCAGCCGCACTAGGCCCTTACCATCTCCGGCACTCACAGCGGTACCAGGGTCACCGCGGTACCGCCATCGTCCTCGGAGACCGTAATTTAAGCGCACGAGTCCCCGCCCGTACGTTACAGCCTCCACGCCCTTTCAGTCGTCTCTTACGACAGGCAAGGGATAACCTCAGACCTATCCTTTCTTATGCCCGGAACTGCTGGGCTAGCGGTGATCGATCCCACGACCGCAGCGGCGCGCGCGGCGGCGAGTCCGCCGTCTGGCCGGATCCGCCGCTTCGCGTTCTCGTTCTGCAGTCTCTTTTGCGAGCATAACTGCTTCACAGAAGGAAACCGCTGCGCTCCACGCTTCACATGTTGTCCACCCTCGCCGCAATGAGGGCTGGCAGGGAGAGAACAGGTCCAACGACGGCGCACAGTGCAGCCCTCTCGGACGCCCAAGCAGTACACACCAGCAAGGTGTGTCCTGCGCTGTCATCGGGGCAGTCGCAGCAGTGGTGACATGCGGCATTCGGCTCCCTCCCCAGCCGATGCCCCAGCTCTAGTCCTGTCGGCCATTGACCTCGAACTCGCTCAACCTCGCGCCAGTTATACGTCCGGGCGAGGACTTGCGCGTCTAGGTCCCATGGAAGGGTCCGTGCCACGAGGCATGCTGGTACCCCCGTGCAATCCGTATGTCTATTATGCGCTGCGGCCCAAGCAAAGGTGCCGCAGTGCGACGGTTCCTCAGACTCTTGGTCCACACGGGGGCTCCATATAGGGCCATCGAGCGTACGATGCTTCCGCACAATTGCCGGCAAGAGGTTTTTACCGGATATTCGGCCACCGGATATCGGCCCGGGCGGGTAGACTTGTTGGAGCGCAAGTGTCGCCGCGGCGATACACTAGTATGGCAAAGGGAGTCGGTAGGTAGGTATGATTTGCAAGCCCAGACATGTTCGAGCTCAGGCTTCGGTGCACGGCGTAAAAAGGGATAGCGGGGGCGGTGGGGGCGGGGTACATCCACGATTGGCGAATCAGCCAATGAAAAATCGGCTGGATAGCCGGATACCGGATAGTGGCCGGATATCCGTTGCACCTCTAATGTTTTCTATCCCACTAAGTAAGTATGCGTGACAGTTTGTAAAAATGTTTATGACTTGGAACTACTTACCTATATTTGGGATGACTTATAGCGTAAACCCACGGGTCGATGCATGCTACAACCTTGCACGCAATGGCTGGAATCATTGTTACCTGAAACGTATCGGAAATTAATAGTTCGAAATACCTACTTACCTTTACCTTTTTTTTTTTCAGCGTCAGCTAGTAGATGTGTATGATTTATGTAATAAATACAGAATCATGCAATGTCCACTATTCTCTTACCCCCGGCGTTAAGAGCTGTTGGTCCCCGAACGCCCCGATGAGGGACATTATCCCGTACGGAGTCCACGAGGCCACGAACAAGAAGCAGACCGTTAGTGCAGCTTTCGCGATCCGTACCTCCGCCGACTGAGCGTTGGTATTTGCATTAGACCTCAACGACTCCACGTTCATCTTTTTGGCTTGTTCTCTGGTAACATGTACGGAAATGTTCATTATTTAATTCTGATAATTTATATCTTGGTAAGTATTTAAAATTCGTCCCACGTCCAGCAGTGGACGTCGTGTGGCTGATGATGATGAAGATAAAGTATTTATGATAGATAGGTAGGTATTAGTTCAGATAAATTTACTACATTAACTAAAACATCAAAACTGTTCATTAGAGCTGTCTCCATTATAAAATAATCACGTGACTTGACTTGGTGTATGTACACAATCTGAATGATGTATGGTATCGTGTGTTTCTATAATATATGTGGTAGGTAATACCTAGGTATGGTAGGTAATAGGTAGGTTCTAGAACCTAGGTATTAAATATTTTAGTATTTTTTAAATACTAATAACAAGTCATTGACGTATGTGAGGCAGCGATGTATCTACTGACAGAACTATCCTAAAAGATCTTACCTCAAAGCCGCTTCATGTGCGAAGACTTGCTTCACAATGCCACTGTAGAAGTAGATAATGAGACTCATGGGAAACACGTAGCTGCACGTGAAGATGCATGCCACGAACAATTTCGTGTCAAACGTGTTGGTCAAGTAGTCGAATGAGCAAGACGTTAGGTAGCCCTCTGTAATTATAGTGCAGTTTAGTGCCCTCAAATAGGGGTGAAGGGCTAAAAAGCGCTGAAATATTACTTATTACTATTTAGTACACATATGAAATCGCGGGGCGTTTAACTAGTTACTATATATTAATACTGTTACTGTTATTATTATTCGATCTACATTATGTTAACTAAAAAGAGCTGCTGAGAAAACAAACACAGTTGAAAGAATCCAAGTCCAATATGCTTTCACTATACATATACATGCTTATCAGATATTATATATACCTGGAACGTATCGCCCCCAGATTTTAAGTAGCGGCAGGAGAGCCCAAGGAGTAGCGTAAAGCCATATCATGACTATCATAAGCATTACTTTTCCACGGGAAAGTCGACCGTCAAGTGGACGCGTTATGGTAGAATGTCGGTCGTACGCTATGCAGGCGTTCGTCATACCCGCTCCAATTCCACTGTAAGCACCCATGAGCGCGAAGACCTTAGAGGGAGTATGATAAAATTCGTTATTGTGAATATCGTATTGTAACCCTACTAATATAATACATGTAAACTTTGAATGGAAGTTTAGTGTTAAGATGAACTGATTTTAATGAAAATGTTCAATGATATAGCTCATGCAATTAGACAATTTATCCCGTAATTTCCATGGGAACGGGTTTGACTTCGGCGAATACTATAAACATCATTTTAGGTGTCGAACAGATCAAAATGTGATTGACATAAAAGTAATGTTGTTTTTCCAGTTTCATAGATCAAACCTATCATGAACAGTATCTTTAGTGTCTTAAATTTATAAATAATGGCGGACTGACCTGACATCCCAATGCGCCGGTGGCAAAACCCCGCATAGCACTGTTGTAGATGAATATAGGAGCCTTTGCCATCATTATAAAGTCCAAAACAGCCAATTGCAAGATTAGAAGGTTACTTGATGTACGGAGGCTTTTTGTTCTGAAATTAGTAGTAAAGTAAGTCACACTTTGTTAGTCACCATTTTGTTGTAAGCGTTTTTAATAAGTGTGTTAAAACTTTTTTTTTAGAATGTTAGTAAGTTGAACTTGTGGAAGGCGTATACACGCCTGTTACTTAGAGGGGTAGGCAGAAACGATTTCTTTGATTCCTTTCATATATGGTGGTCCGTTTTTTGTGCCTTTAATAAATTCCTTTTTGAAACACGTAATTTTTTTACTTCAATGTTCATGTGGTAAGAAGAAGCAGTCTCTTATTGGTATTACATCAGTCGTTACCTTCCATCAGGGTGCATTTTTACTGAATTACCGGGTGATTCTGGCTCTTACTCCAATTTCGGCAGATAACAGACCCATATCGAAGCAAAGCAGAAAAATTGGTAGTTGTGATTTTTCATTTTCCAGAAGCCAGTTACCAAACATAGCGTCGGAATGGCACTAAGGCGACTTTAGTCTTCACAAAAGTACTCACGTCGAAAAAACAAATATGACGAGTCCATTGCCAATGAGCGCGGCTGCCGTTAGGAACACGTAGAGCAGCGCTATAGCGGTGTGGGCGGAGGGCGGCGGGGCTTCGTATGCGAACCAGTGCTCCGGCACCATGGCCAGGTCCTCCCCCGTCAGCCCCGCGCCCAACATCTCCGCTGACGTCGAGCCGGCGCCATTTAACCTTCATATGATTTACTATTTGTCAATTGATGTGAAATTGAGATAATACCATAAATCGCTTGTTTTATTAAGTGTTGATACTAAGGGCTTGTGGAAGGACGGAGAAAACAAAAAGAAAAGGAGGAAAGATTAGGAGTAGCAGAGACGGTATGGACATGTCATGAGGAGGGAAAACCATAAGAAACCACGTAACACAGAAACTGATGAGTATCAACGACGATGGATACTAGTGAATGGGGAGCCCAAAGAAGGTATGAATGGACTGTGTGAAAGGTGTAACTGCAGAGATACGAATGACAGAGATGTACGGCGAAAGGAAACGTGTTGAGCCGACTCTACTTTGTGGGCGAGTAAGGATTTGTGGAAGAAAATCTTAGATTATAGGTACCATATACACCATTGGGATTTATGAATTAATGTTACCTTAACGCCGCGTAGAAGGGTCCGAAATCGTCTGGTTCTGTGTGGTTGTCCATGACGCGGCGAGACGCTGAGCAGCCCTCGGTAGTGCTTCCACTCCAACTGACTGCCGCCATCACTACGCGCACCAACGCTTTTATTCACCCTTAATCGGATAAGGGATTATCCACCATGCTACCTTTTTATAGCATTAAAACAGATTTGTACAACGGAATAGTAGAAATGCTGAGATCTGTCGAACAGTAGGTAGTGAGTGGTAATTAAGTAGAACAGGGCTACTCGTACAATCTAACCTACTTACTAGCCGAATTGGGGTTTAAGCCAGTTAGAGGGCCAGACCAGACTAGACCAGACAACACCAGACGGTCATGGGGTCGGATCGGTATGGTATCCATGAGGATAACTCATCTTTATCCATACTGTTACGTACGTGGAGGGGTCGGTACCGATAGAAAATTACACTATTACTACTGTATTACGATAATCAAGAATTACAATTTATTTCGGAACATTCCAGTCGTTGGTGGTAGGTATCCAAGTACAGAGACTTCAAGATGGTTCCATGAGTATCTGTTAGTATATAGACACTGTGTAGTGGTTTGTATACGTCGACTTGGATACTGGAATGTTCTTTTTGCCTCTTGAATATTCGACGCACTTCTACGGCATTCTAGTCGTTGTTTCTCGACCCCCGGGCGTAACAATACTATTGTAAATAAATATTAAATATGCAATTAAAACAAACCAATTATTGTATCAACAACATTTTAATAGACATCACAACAACAATTTGGATTTAATTCGAACTTATATTACAATATTTTTACACATTATCTATTCAATCAATTGTTGTATAGCTACAATCACTTGGCAGTTGCCAAGACGTGAAATTGACTAGTCAGTCGGAAACAAGATCCTTGAAGGAGGCACCTACAAACTTGAGAAAGTTGAGCAAAGTGCGCACATAAACACATCCAGTTTTAGACGTAAGTGAATATTGATATAGGGTTATATATATATATCTCTATCTCAAAGAATGTCTCATGTCATTTGATGAGATTTAATTGCCAATAAGTACGCAGACAGTCAAAATACGAGTAGTTTGTTGTTGATTTGCAATCGAAAGGTTGTTGCGTCGAAATGCTAGTGCTAACGGGTATCGGGACTACACTACGCAACGCTCTTATAGTGAAGAAAATTTCTCACCCCCTATCATATGGGGTAAAACCGTGGGAGCTTAGAAAGTCCTTCCGCCTGCCTCGTTTTGAGATCAACGTCTACATTGATTTTTTGAAGGTCGAAGAGAAAAGTACTGTATATTAAGTTCTGGTGCTCTATAGGGTCCGTAATTGTATTTCATTTGTATAATGTGTATATACTAAAATGCATTCATTGTGCATAAAGATATTCCATCTCAACTACATACCTCAGAACAGACAACGAAGTTTTGAAATGACATAATATCAATTAATTTGCTATTGAACACTGTCTCAAGGAATACAGAGTTTTAAGAGTGATGAATCACACCTTATACATTTTCGGTAATATCTCAATAATCAGTACCTATATTTTTTTATTGGTAAGGGAATTAGATACTAATTCTTGAAAAAGTTAGTAGAGTACACACCTATTTAAATATACGATATTTTAATTTCTAAGTGGCATTAATGGTTTTTCAATGTTTCTGGGGTTGACTACTTAGTAATTTACGTATTTAATTCCTTATTGTTTATACAATAAAAAATAATTGGCTTATTACAACTTATCAACGACTACATTATGTCTATATCTGTTATTCGGCACTACCTATTGAAATAACCTACAGAAATGAGGCCATAACCTTAGAATTTTCATTAAAAAATCTTCCACGATTTCAACAGTGCGCTACACCTAAGATATCACAGGGTTTTAAATAAACTAGGCTTTACAAAAGTATGAAATGTATGTGCTTTCATTTAAAACTTAAATACATAGTAAGAGTTATAGAACACTAGAGTAGGGTAGGTTACATCGTTGTTATAGAATATGTTTTTCTACTTAGTATTGTAAACTAAGTTCTTTATTAGATTATAGCATATCTAAGAAAGATGATTGATAATACATACCATTAATAGGTTCTAAGGTACCTTCAAAATTCGGTCAATACTTATTCATCCTACCGTTTATCTCTTATTTGCTGGCTTTAAAGAAGTTTAGCGACTGATTTATTATGAAAATTTATTTCAGTGAGCTACTTATACACAACGTAACTGTCTCAATACATTGAACACTGATGTGTTAAACCTATACGACCGATTCAGTTCTTTTTTTAAATAGTCGTTTATTACGAATGATTTAAATGTTTTAATCAAAATATAGAGTTCCTTTAACTTACTACCTTTTTTGGAGAGAGCGAAGAAAAGCATAACATGTTGTATAGAGGAAAAGATATGCATAGATTCACTCTACCAAATGTAGGCATCTATTATTTAAAAGATTTTTAATCAAATTATTTATGACGATATTTTTTTAATAAAATTCGCTTATATCAGTCTTTCGATTAGAACGTATTGTTTAAATACCGTGGAAAATCACACGTAGCTCAAAGGATTTATTATCATACCGCTTTAATAATAAACAATGAACAAATGCGAAATGTTTTGTCCATTCGTTTCTTGGTTGTATGAAGTTTCTCACTTTGTGCAGCCGCCACACATTGGAACGATACTTCGCTCTATTGATGTGGCTTCTTTTACATTTTAAAACATTATACCGTCGCCGATCAAAGTTTGTCATTTAAGCGGTTTTTATTTAATGTAAGTACTGCAAATGCTTATAAATATTAGCAAACATCGGTTGTTAAAGGTATTTTTCGAGAAGTTTTATGAAATTATAAAACGTTTCGTGCTAAAAACCACATCAACTACACATTCATTATTAGATACACTGAACACCTATACATTGAGTACAAAAGTCTACCAAAAGTGCCCAAACATGGAGTTGGATAGAAATGATTATTATGTACTTATTCAATACTAACTGGTGTAAAGGTTTTAACAAGAATTCCAATTAGTTACACATACATAATTATCGGTAGGAAGTCTTAAGTTTGTCTGGAGGCTCTTCATTTTCACTGGCTTTACTGTCGAGCTCTAAGCTGGCAACATTAAGTATCTGTTCTTTCGCTTCATCTTGTTTTACCTCAGATTTATCGTTTACTTGTTCTTCTTCATCGATGGATATGCAAATATCTGGTGGGACGAGAATCGGTGGTTGTGTGACGTCGGTGTCCAGTAACGGTGGGGAAGGTATCGGGGAAAGTTGAGGGCTCCTCGCTGTGCATTCGTTTTCCATAACTAGTTTTACAACCTCATTTAATGATTCTTCTGGATGTTCTTCGATATGCGACCTGAGAAAAAATAGTGGTTAGAACCACGCTACTATAAAATTAGTGAAGAGCTTTCAATATGACTGGTGGTAAAGTCTGCTATACCCTTGTAGTTACAGCAGTGCATTTTGCTTGACGCTGCGATGCCATAGCAATGCAACTATGAGAGAGTAACTGACTTTACTTGAGCCAATTGGTCAATTCACGTTTTATGTTTCCATTAATATTGCGGTGCTATATAGGACAAGACCTAGCTGTTTGTTTCGGAACAAAAACAAACTAAAGAATAAAAAAAATAATGTTTAAATATTAGCAATTATAATGTAACTAGTAGTTAAACAACTGTCGAATCAAATATCAAAATACCGATTTGATTTTCGTTGCGTAATGTTTTGTCGTTCTATTCTTACACAAACCTCATCACATACCTTACATCCTTGTCGATATTTTCGCTTGTAGTATCTGAAAAAAAAATGTGTCAAGTTGTTTATGTATGTTTATTTATTTATTTATGACACACCAACAACTTACAAACTATAACATTTTTTAAGGTTCATGCTTGAATGTACTAGGCACTGGTAAGTAAGTCTATTACAGGTGCGTACAGCATTCACAATCAACCAGCGGAGTTAGACTTTAACATATTTGTTAATTGGAAGAATACATTGGTGTTGAGAAATGAATTAATATTATGAACTAAAGATATAATACAAAAATTAAAATATAAATAAATTAATACATTAAAAATAACACAGGAGTGCAAATTGGTTAAAAAAAAAGGAAAAAAAAAATTACATCAAATAATATCATTATACAGAATTAATTATAAAATGTACATTATATTTATCACATAAAAATTTAGATTATATAGCAGTATGTTATTTACATATCACATATTATGTACCTATATTTCGAACCTTTGGGTCTTCGAAGTTTAAAATTGATTAATTAAGTATTTGGATCATTTTTTTCTTAAATATGGGAAGGGAATCATTAAAGATATCTATATCCCGTTTCTTCGAAGAACACGTATTGTACAGTGAGCACATTCTACGTACGGGGTCGTTTAGTCCTAAATTAGTTCTCACGGGAGATGTATAGAAAGGGCTGGTTAATGGTTTCCGAGGTATAGTCCTGGAGACTATTATGCTCACTTCTTTCAGTATATTGCTACAGTTTAAAATATTGTTTAATAATTTGTGTAGAAACAATAGACCATGGTTAAGGGATAGAGTGTAACTATCCATTGATAGCAATGTGCCATCACAAAAAAAATTACAAGTATTTCATGCTCCAAGTCGGCAAATTCCATAATTTTATACAACGCAAGAAAGTTGTTTAAATGCCTACCTAGCAGGTAGGCTTCACACACATAGTAGGTTCCATTGGATTTTGAGCGACTCTAAGCTAGCAATAAATCAAACTCTTCGTGTGTAAAGTTATTTTACACACTTATTTTACACACTATTTATTAAATACTGAAATAAAAATAGTTAATGTTGATACAGTGCAATCTTATGAATTATTATATTTAACATGGACGTATAAGAGTTAGAGTTTTCTAGTCTCGTATTTGGGTGCTTACGGTGAATTAAATCATCGTGAAGCCTCTGCTGTCGTGCGAGCGGGCGGCGGCGCGTGTTGTCGCGCACGCGCAACGTCACACCTCCCGCGCCGCTGCCGTGCAGGTCCAGCGCCAGCGACGACTGCGACCCACACTCCGACTCAACCGCACTTGCGCTGCATCATACAATTCCAATACACAGTGTCTCAATACTATTCAGTACATCGCTACAAACTTCTACGTTAGAAGAATACCGAAAGATAATGTAAGAGAACGATCTACTTTTTCCCTAAAGTAGAGAACTAAGATACATGTACTTCTAATGGAAGGAATGATACGAGGGCAAAGGGTAAGAGGGACAACGTGCAGTCTGTTAGGTCTACCTTATAGCAGAAGGTGAGGGCTCGTCGACGGAGAGCGCGTACCGGCGGAGCGGACGTCGCAGTGGCGCGGTGGGCAGCGGGGCGCCGCGCGCCGCCCGCAAGTCCGGCGCCGAGCCGAACCGGGGCCCGCGCCTCGCCTCTCTGCGCCATCACATACTCACTGCCCGCGGCTCTGCCAGCCTCACTGGACCACCGACACGGTTAGCCGCTGCGCCGGTCAGCAATGAGGACTGGCACGGGTTAGGGACTAACTAATGCTCGACTTGTGATTGATGTTGATGACGCCAATACTTATACCATTCTGTAGGCTAATCATCACAATGTAGTAGTAGTTACCGTAGTTTGAACACATTTAATTTTATAATTATTTATTCAGGGCGTACCATATAGATCTGTCTGAAATGCTGGTTTTCTGCTTACTAAAGCAATTATAATTGACATAATTAGTAACAAAATGTGTTCATATGTCCTTTATATGTTTCTATACTGGCCACTCTAAATGGGCCGTCCTGTATAAATAATGATGGGTATTTTTGTGTGATGAATTGAGTTGTTCTTACCGCGGTTGCCTGTGTCGGTGTGGTTGGAGCGGCAGAGCGTGCGGCAGCGGCAGGGCATGCGGCAGGCGGTAGACGCCGAGCGTGTCGAGGCGCGCGGGCGTGCAGGCGGGGCCGCGCCGCGCCGTCACAGGCCGGGGCAGCGACTGCGGCCGCGCTGGCGTCACTTTCGCTGCGCTGTCCCTCGCCTCGAACGTCATTACGCATGCCGCAACCACTATGAATCCTGAAGAATGCAAAATAGTATAACGTCACGCGTGTTAGGCAGGCTAGGTAGCTATAAATGATCCCTAGCTATAAATGATCTACATCTCATCGTGGATAGAAAGGCAAACGTTATAGATGGAAAACTCATCGTCGTTACAATGTCTACAGATGTTAAGGAACGTGGGTTACCTGAAGATGTTTTCCTTCCGTGAGGATCTTGCAAGCATAGGCTCTGAAGAGAAATCCATTAGTGCAGTCAATGACTACAGGATTGATTGGCTACATACCTCTAGTACCTATACAGCTGGACTTGAACCCACAACAACAAAACCGACCCTTATTTTAAGTTAGCGGCGTAGCATGACTACGGCGTAGCGTTTGTTTGTGGACTACGGCGTAGTATAAAAATAAGTCGGGTTTTCCTCCCTGACGCTATAACTTCAGAGCGCACGAACCGATTTCCACGGTTTTGCATTCGTTGGAAAGGTCTCAGGCTCCGTAAGGTTTATAGCAAAGAAAATTTAAGAAAAAATTCAACAGAAAAGCGGGAAAACGAAACGAAGCCATCTGGTGGCGAAACGGAGTTCGCCGTGTTTGCTAGTTTGTATATATTAAAGGTTCGTACATATATAGGGTGTAACCGTTAAGGCTGCTGGCCAGGCTATCATTCCGTAAATATAACAGATTTTACAAAACTTCGAAATGTTATCGAAAGTGCGTTACACAATGAGTAAAATTATATTATTTTTTTTTTAAATAAAATCAGAACTGTCCCAAATATTCACTTCAAACCCTTCCATTTATTAGATAAGCCGTTCATTCAATACTAGTTTATATGGCCGAGACATTTTACCGTTATCAAATGATCATGAATTGTCGAAAGTTAAACACTTACTCCATATCAATGAATTATCATTTTCAAGTATTTACACCTAGTGATCTATTATTATCTGAATTAAATAAATACTAAAGTTAGATATTTTTATTCCAATGCTTAACAAAACAATACATAACAGTTTCAATCCGCAAACGGTATATACAATGTAGTCGAATATTACAAATAACGAATCTCAAACAGGGGCTGTATGTCGTCATACTAAATGTACGGCAGTGTTTTCATCATCATCATCATCATGATGAAAAATTTAACAAAATTTAATTTAACTCACTGGGTATCGCACTTTCGATATCAGTTGGAAGTTTTTTAATATCTGTTATATTTACGAAATTATGGCCTGGTCAAACTTAACGATATACATCAGATAGATATTATATTAAATACTATATGTAACTAACGGAAAAAAACAAAGACATTGCACATTTTAAAATGTAAGTACCTATATACCCATATATGTACACATACCTCCAAAACCCATAACGATCGGACCAGCATATGACAAATTATTGAGATGAAAGCCACGCGCCTCGTCCTTTACAGAGATTGTAGCGTTCCCGCGCACTTCCTGTGCTACCGACAACGTGTCAGCGTAGTAACCTGGAAATTAAATAATACTCTTATAGGTACCCAATAAAACCGGATACACCATGAGATCTACCCCACAGATATACCACAAATCTGTATCATTACCGAATATTCGTCACAGCGAATGCAACGTTCAGCGAAACCGCAACATGCTTGTAATTAAATCATCGTCGGCCCATTGTCCCGTTTATAGTGGACGCACTTTTGTACAGATTTCGACATCGTGTCCTATCCACTTGCATGGCACTCTCGACTTTAACTCTATGTAATAGAGTAGACATGAGCGAGTAGGTTGATACGTAGCGGACAAGTTGTGTTATACAGTTTGGCAGTTGAATGAATGGACATGGCGTGCGTGTTGCAAACTGAGTAAAGATCAGTTAAAAGTGGTTTTTTCGAGTTCAGTAGATACATGAACGCGTGGAAAAGTGACACGATTGGGTCGCGGCACCGTGCCGACTGCGGAGCCGGACTTGTCAACGAACACCGGCTCCGCTCCGCAGCAGGAAGTATCAACACCCACTGTATCCCCCTCCGCCCGGCGCACTCTCCCACCAGTGCACCCGACTCTCAATGATTCTTATTTTAGAACAACAACACAGGTAGGTAATTGGCACAAACGACACTTGTCTTTAGAGTTCTTCGTATGATTTTCTCATTTTATATACTAAACTTTCGTACACTCCTCCGTAATATAGCATGATGGTGAATTATATTTATAGTTTTTTGTTATTTTATTACTAGATAAGCCAGTTAATCTAAACCTTACTTACTTTTCATTGTATAACATGACTAGTGGACGTCCCGCGATTCCGTTCGCGAACTTTCAGTATTTCATACAAACTATAATACTCTCTATAAAGACACGATACGTCCCACAGGATCGGGATAAAAAGAATCCTATGACCCAAAAATTAACAAAAGATCCTTTGTTATTTGCTCGAAGTATGGACACAGTTACATGTGCCGTGGGCACGAGCTGACCGCTAAACGTCGGGCAAACAACGAACATAAGCTGAATATTGGTCAATTTTTGCGCCGTAATACCCGTTTTAAACCTTTAATATAATGTCAGAGCGTGTTTATTTAAAAATGATTTCTCCTATGACCGTCTCTTGGTCTTAAGCTACATATTCCTGATCAGGACTGAAAAACTAATTTTTTTTAATCACTGTGGTGATGAAAACGTATAAAACGTTCACAATTAGTTAATTTTAACTTTCATCATGACCTTTAAATAGTCGATATATTTACGTTAGCAAACTCTACCTAACCAATAGCTCAACTATATATCATACCATTAAACGTAAGTAACAGAAACATCATTTATTTTACTGTCACTGCAAAAGTGTACAGGTATTAAGGAAACATTGACGAAACCCTCTTCGTGAAATATCACCTCATTAAAAGTAGCTGGTCTCTGTTGGGAGTTCAGTTCAGAGAAGTTGTTGACCTGATTTCACAGTGCGGTTAAGTCTTATACATTTCATATACGGAAATATAAAGTAAGAGTAATTTTTATTTTGCATGTTTTTGTGCCGCTAATGTTATTTTCAGAGTAATAATATTCCCCAACGATAACAAAATGCTTACGTATTTTGCGTGGAGGTAATCGAAGTCTTTACCATTATCGATTTTTAAATGAATTCTTCAAAATTGAGGTTTACTTACATACTACATGAAATGATAAAGCTTAATATAGTTCTGTGTCTTTAATTCTGAAGTCATGTAAAATAAACTAGCCATTCGACTAAAAATAAATAGGTAACCAATCGCTTTCGCGTCGAGTGTTAGCCGTTTTAGTTTCTATTGTTTAACTCGAGCTTGTATTGTTCATCAATCAAACTCCTATACAAGGGAGAGAGAATGGCGATGCTGTTGAAGCTAAAGTAGGTCGCCCTCGACGATGTTGTTTTATTTTTATTTTGGAATCTACTTACCTACCATAGATTACAAACTTCTTTGAGTTGTATGAAAAGTTCTGTATTGAAAGCTTGAAAGTAATGTACTGTTCAATAACTTACGGGTTGCCCTTTTGAAGAGATTAAAAGTGACCTTTGATTTTCGTCAACAATGGCTTTGTCCCTTTAGGCTTTGTGCTAGCTTATTAAGGTTCTGAGTTAATGTAGCCTAATGTGTAACGTGTACATAAGTAATATAAACATTCGGTAGCTTTGTCTTATCTAACCCATAGTTCAACAACAGGTGTGAGAACTAAGTACTTATATATATATGTATGAAAATAGATAAATATGTACATTTAAGACTTTTAATTTCAGAGGGGAACACACAGTCTCTGTCTCCTTTTTACGTCAATGACATCCAATTACTCGGGCGTTATAATTAACTTTAAAACGTTCAACTGTACAGAAAACAAGGACTTCGTCATTCTATAATCTTACCGATGGTGGCCATGGCTCCGCCCAACAGCATGAGCAGCAGGCCGGCCGACAGCGCGCGGCACGCATGCCAAAGGCAGCTCGAGCTCATCTTCCCCCGGACCACCTGATGAAGACATTTCAAACATATTACTTAGTCACAACTGTTGCTAATCCATTGAGACGGAAAAGGGTAGTAGAGCGAAAATAAATATTAAGTAATGATTATTAATGGAACAAATTTTATGATGATTGCATATTGGTTAATATTTTTTCGTTATGCTCTTTGAATGTTTAATTATTACGAACATCTCTACATGGCTGCTGGTGGAGAGAGGAGATTTCATCACAATGTTTTCCCGTGTGTGCAATACACAATACTTAAAAATATTATGAAACATTACTTGTACGATAATTCGGAGTTCAATTAACGGGTCGAATTCTGAATACTGAAATACGCTCAAGAAGAATAATCATGGATGTAGCTCGGAAGGCGGCGCAACTAAAATGGAATTGGCATGGCCATGTTGCTCGTATGTCTCCGGATCTTTGGGCAAATAAGGTGACGACCTGGATCCCAACGAACGGCAAGAGACAACGTGGTCGGCCCCGAAAGTGTTGTCGCGACGAGTTAGTCCGCCAGGGTGAAGCCTGGTGGACCGCAGCAGCTCGAAATCGTACTAAGTGGCGAAAAGGAAGAGAGGCCTTTGCCCTGCAGTGGGATTCAGTGGGCTAATAATAAAATAATTGCCATTAATTGTTTAGTTAGTTTTATAGCCACTGAAGGCTGAGTATTGCACTAGCATTTCAGTACTATTGTATGGACCTCCCTATTCACATGAGTAAGTTATTCAAACATTATTACAGTGATCTATTGTTAATATTGAAATAGTTTATTTCTTTATTATTTAGGTACATCCATTTTAAAGTTCTAGATCCGTGATATTATACACATATAACTAAGCAAAATAAAATATCCTCATCGTATTGTTTGTTTTTATTTTATATGTTGACTCAACCCACACATTTTGTTGATCACAATCATAAGTCTGTTATTGCCTTCTATCCCAGGAGTGACATTTGCAATATCAGGCTAAGACTATTTAGTCCAATGCGTTTATTAAGTAGGTCTTCTGTCTGGTAATCAAGTAATTAAATTCCCACTCCAGTCCACAATTGATAATTTACCTTCTACAAGACAAACAATTAAACAGATATTAGTATCAAATCAGCGTTTTTTAACATCCAATACGTTCGGTCCACGCATAAAAATCGATTTTGCATATTAGGTATCGGTTCTCCGTTCCCGCGGTGCAGCTCTGTGCGCCCAGAACACAATAAAATAAAGGTACACCGTGCTATTCATGATATACCCATGTAGTTATTGGAAATACATAGAGATGAACGAAGCAAATCATTTCAACCATTATAATACATATTATAATTACTTTAGAGTTCTAAAAAAAGTAGGTGCTCGTTTCCTTATAAAATATGTGTGCTTTTCCTTATAAATTAATTATTCTTTAGTATAATGGAGGAACAATTTATCGCCAGTTCATGTGTGTTGTAATAAAATATTGTTTGTCCACCAAAACAAGGCCTAATAATCTGGTAGGTTATATTACACCTAGGTATATCAGTTTTCCATTTTTTCCACCAGACAATAGTGTACAAAATGATTAACGACCTCAATTAAAATTATAACAATCGCGAAATATCACAAGTGATACACAAACACAATACGATAGTTCATGTATTCTCAAGTGCGCAACAAGTAAGATGTCCGTTCGACTTTAAATTTACGACATTACTTAACATATAACGTAGCTTGATGATGACTTGATGTGTTAGAGAGTGTGGGTGTTGGTGAGTACCTGGACGTTCCAGGTGGCTCCGGAGGCGGGGTGCGCGCGGCGCAGCGGGCCCGTGACGCTCCTTGCGCGCCGCATCCTGACTGCCGCTCGCCGCCGCCGCCGCCGCCGCGCCCGACACCGCCCGGCGCACGCAGCCTCCAGCCTCTCTATACCTACCTACCTCTATATCGATCACACCCACCCGCTGTTTTTGTTGCTCATTAAGGTTCTGTTGATGTCTTCCCTTAACACGCGGCCGACTCTTAATTAATTCTCGGCCTATGACTGATTTTATGACTCCCGGTTACGGTACTTCGATGTGATGTGTTTGATTAATAGCCTCTGTTTGGTAATGTGTCGTGTGTAAGGATATGTAATAGCAACTAGTGTCATATTTTGCGTATGATATGAGGGACAGTGTTTTATGAACTGTTGTATTTTACCTAACGTTTAAATAATTAACTGAAAGTATGACAAGTGCTTTGGGATTAAATTGCATTTTCTTATTTTTTATATTTTAACATCAACATTATATTGCTTATACTCTTTAACGGTACAAGTTAGAAATAAAGTGAATTATAGATTACTCCAACCATAAACTAAAGCAATAATATCAAATTAATGAACATTCCCATACTTCACAGTTGTAAACGAAGTGTAGTTCGTAGCCGCGTAGCAACTACAAGGGCTACGGAACTTGGCAGCACGTAGTCGATTGTGATCTGCTACGAACTAAACTTATCTCACGTAGCATGATCTATTGCCCATATATTGCTATTGTTTTGTGAGGTTTCGTTTATTATTAGATAATTAAGAGATTGTTTTTAGATACATCAATTAAACAAGAAACACAATTAATAAAGTACGCTCACGCCTTTTAATCCCAAAACGGAGTAGGCAGAGGCAATTACTGAGCAAATTCCTACGTTTAACCAAGCGTACCTAACCCAACGTAGTCATATTAAACCGATTGTCAATACAGTGTTCAAACACGTTGTGGTATGCAGGTTTCATCATGACAACATCATTCCGATTCCAATCCAAGTACCCAAGAACTAAGCCACATCCGCTCCGAAAATGTATAAGATAGCATGTAATAATCTAATTTATTTCTCAAAATTTTACACACCGCTCTTACGGTGAAGGAATAAATCGCAAGGAAATGTGCATCTAAAAAGGCGGGAAAAGGTTCTCTACCTGTCATGATTGGTCCACTATTGTAAGAAGTGAGTATGAATAACCCCATAATGGAATAACAGGCGTGACTCATACGTATGTATGTTATAATTATGTAAGCTCTAACAATGAAAGTGAGATTTGCATAGATTTGCATAACAGGTAATATTCCAGCTGCACGAATGACACCCCACATATATTAATTAGTGCAGCTTTGTTCTAAAACACTTTGTAGGTACTTTTTAGTAGACGTCAACGAAATACTAATTTTATTTGAATTAAAGTGGAATCGTACAGCTAACATAATATTAATGGTATTGCAAAACTACTACTCGCTCTTAACTTTAAGATTCGTTTGAACACTGGAAAGTTAAGTTTCTTTATAAAAACAGCGTCTTTTGTGTGTTCATTAATTAATACTGTATTTAAAATGAACCAAAATACACAAAAAAAAAGAATCTACCTTACGTGAAAAATCTGTAAATATTTGTATGCCACATCGCAAACAAAATAACTAATTTATTTATGTTCTTCAAGATTAAATCAAGACCTTTTCCGTGAACAAATTATTAAGAATACAGTGTAAGAAATCTATGTCACTAGCACCCGTAGTGGAAGTGTGTGCCGCGGGGGTGGGCATTCTACGATAGCTTCCAATCTGCTTACTGTTGAAAAATCTACAGGTGTGTTTTTATAGTTTGTTTACTTTAAATACTTACTTACTTCATACATATTAGAGAAATTTGAGGCGTATTCAGAGTCTGTACCCTACATAGTTGTCGGCTATGTAGACTTGCAACTTGGAAGTTGTGCGGTCATGTGCAACTATGCAGGGAAAAACTGCAGACGTCGCAGCATCAAATCGATTATGCATAAAAAAGAGATGACATAAAATAAATAAGCACTGAGGTTAGCTGAAACGTCACGTTTAGTGTGTTTTCGAACTAGTTTCAATCGAATTGCAAAGTGTTATAGATTGATGATCCGCCAAACATTGTTTTGCCAGTATACAGGGTGGAAAAAAGTTATGGGCTCTGGAGGGGAACTGCTTTAAATCCTTCAGTTAGCTCATTTTAGTGAAAGGAAACATTCCTTTATTTTTAAAAAGAAACAAAACTGAATTAAAACATTTTTTAAATTTTGCTCGTATCAACCGGGAATCGAACCGACTAAAAATTAAATATTTAAAAACGCATGACAGCGGTCGGCGATTTTGTTTTATTTCTTTATTTATTTATATATAACATAACAGCATAGAGCCAAAACGCACTTATTGCGATACACTAAAAACGTAATAAAATATAACACTGTACAAGAAACAAAAAAAACTTTAAAAAAAATACATTTTTAACATTTTTACTAACTGAGATGTTGCATCAAATAATAAATCGGCATTCTGACAGTTGTCAAGGAATACGTTCAGAATGCATACTGCCCTAGCAGTAGGCACATTTTGATAGCGGCGGGAGCGCGCGTTGAGGGCGTTATAGGGAGTTAGAGGGTTTTATACTATTTATTGATATTTCTTCACATTTCTTTCTTGGAGTCCTTTGCTAGGATGCCAGGTGGCATTGCCGTGGGACGCCTTTTGTACCACGCGTGTACGAAGGACTATTTTTAAGTCTAAGTATGTATGTTATGTTAAATAACGACATACTGAGGAAACCCTCTTGCAATAATGTGTGTGGAACTATGAACTCTATAACGGCGACCGACGGTCTTACATCGTTAGGTCTCCTACGGGTAAGATGTGTAAGTAGATATCTGATGAAACGTAGACATTTTAAAACACATCTGCAGAACAACTGTCATAATTTTGTTTTAGATATCCCTTACAGAAAAATAAACTTCCTAATATATTTTTTAATGTCGTAACTTTCACTTGTCTACTACGGCCTATTTATTTAACTGATGTACAATTGTAATGATTGATGTTCTCAAGCATCTTATTACACATGTAAAAATGCAATAATAATAATCATAGGACACACAAATAAAAATAAATCGGCAACTTTAAATAAAAAAATTAAAAGTCGAATATTTCGAAAAGCGTTATGTTTAGGGTATGGTGTTTCATAGTGAAATAAGTCAGAAATTATGAGTACTCCACGCCCTTAACGGATCTAGCACGACTTTTCCTGTAACCCTGTATATACGAAAAATTTATGTAATCTATATATATAAAATAAAGACTGGTTTGTTACAACATTTATAACGCAAGAACAATTCAACCGATTGGGCAGAAAATTGGTGGTGACGTAGAGAACCAGGAGAATAACATAGGATGCTTTTTATCCCGCTCCTGTGGGACTTTTCGCACTCAGAAATCACCTATTCAATCTGTATACATGGACGTCATTATTCGTTTTTTGGAAGAAATAGATCTATGCTTATATTATTACCACCAGCGCGTTTACGTAGGTACATTAATTTGGTTAAGTGTTATTTTTATAACCTTCTCACTTCTAACTCACGTGTTTTGAATTTCACAAACTAGAGCTTCAAAACGGTGAATACTGGAGAAGATAGTATTTTGATACCCCACTTATTAGCGACATGAGCCAGATATTACATAAAACTCTCCTACTTAGAAATTTTTCTTTTTCGCTATCTCTCAAACGCAGAAATCGGAAGAAAACATTAAAATTTTGTTAATTTTATGACAAATACAGCGAGCGCACAAAGTAGGTAAAGGGGATTCTCTCACTACTACGTTGCCGGGAGGTAATAGGTTATTTACGGTAGGATATTATGTTGTAAAACTGTTGGATATAATAGTTTCTACTTCATCATGTCCAGCCGCCGCAAAAGTGCATCACACTGGTCGGTTTTGTGCATTTATCCGCCATAGCGCGGATTATCTTTTTGCGGTCTAGCGCTAGCATTGTTTCTTTCATATGGTAAACGTCAGTATGAGAAGTCTAGGAAAAACTATACACATCAAAAGTGTCTAGGGATCAAGTACATTTTAGAAGATTGCAATCAAGAATATGTTTTACAAAAACTGAATTTATTCATAATTTCTTCAAAATGTGGTGATAAGTCATTGATACAGGCTTGGGGAATTAGGTAGGAGACCAATCCAGAAGATTAGATTTGATTAATATAAATTAGATTTTTTTAGAGCTAAAAATGTTTTTGATCCCTAGAAACTTTTGATGTGTGTACCTACAATTCCTTAGTTTTCTAAATTCCATATTCAAATAAAAAACTGAAATACGAAACACAAATGTTGTTTTGCTTCGTTTCTATGTAGGTGAAGGTAGGTATATTTTGTAATAAAAATTGGCAAAATGTGACAGCGGTTGGGTATTTTTCCAAAAAAATGCGTATATCATACCCATTGTTTGTTCAGGCTATTTAACTTCGTACAAAATGTTCAACTAAACCTTTTGTCTTACTTTTCCTGTTGTTTCCGATCCCGCAGGAATTTGATCCCGTGCCGGCGTGTCGCTTGTTTCATTGTATTGTCGGGTCCAAGGTATTTCAGATCGGCATTTTTCGGCATTTACGTACTAGTGGATGCCTGCGATTTCATACGCGTAGTTTAAAATAATCAACTGAAATTCCGTTCATATAACTTTCGACACAACACATTGCAATAACCTGTCTTAGCGGACCTTTTATTTTCTACGGTATGTTACGTACTTCATACGTGTGACTGCAGGTTTCTTTCAGTCTCGGTGAATCTTTAGCGATTCTGGCTAGACGATTAATGTTTGTGAGTAAAAATTTGTTCAAGCTCCGATTCAAGGTACTTATGTAAGGCATTTTGTACGGTTTGTACAAAACATTAACTTGTTCGTAAATGGGAAGAAAAAAAACCTGACTCATGCGAGCTTAAGACCCCCGGGTGCCTTACACGTAGTTTATTTGAAAGAAATGTGTCGATCAATTATAGGAAAATGCGAGAAAAATGGTTCACCCATCTTTTTCAATTTCGAATTTACTTAATATGAAAATCAATTTCGCGCAATTTTTGAAGAACCGTCATGATTATAGATTTTTGTTTTATTTTTCCTGTATAGAATCGCGAAGAGAGGGAGAGAGCAATATACATATTTCCAATTATTCATAATAATACATAATATGCTGAACGATACTGATTGTTTTATGGATATTATAAATAAAAATTAAACTCGCCGAAATACAGCGTGGACATGCATGCATTATGTATTACAATTATAAGTACAAAGGTTGTACCAAGTACATATCAAACAGTAATAGACCATCTAAAGTTGTATTTAAGTTTCTTGATACCTAAGTGAATACTAAAGACTGACTATCCCACGGGGACCCGGTGAAAGTAGGGTACCTTACGGATGACCTACATTCCAATGAATTCTTCGAAGGTTACAGGAGATCTTGTTCCCAAATAATTATCGTACGTTTTCCACAGGATTGTAGGATCAAACTCACCTGTATAATGAAACCTACACTTGACTTAATTATGAAAACACCTAGCTAGGTAAGTATTTATTTCTACAAGACACCTACCTGCCCAATTACTCTAATAGTCTTGTGATTGTTGCCAAGAAACCTTTAAAATATGAGTTATCTGCGAAAAGATAACACATACAAACTTTGCACTGTCCTAGGTAGGTGCCAACAAACCAATAGAAGTTGGTTCAAAACTTATGACAACCGAAGATAGTGTAGCAAGTCCGAAGCTTGAATCCCGTGAGATGTTTTACCCAAACTACAATGAAAATTTAGTATCTCGAAGTTTTGTGTCTAACAAATCAACTACTACAAACTTGCCACTATTGTATATTAAGATGTATGCTTTTTGTTCCATAACTTAATGTTTTTACCGTAAAATGGTATTGAGCTGAGATTCCGTTCCTTATGGACTACTCTTTTACTCTTTACTTTAAGTATAAAATAATTTTCTCTGTAATTACGAACCCAATTCCCGCTAATGTACGTCTAACAGTTAATTGATGGTTGAGTATTGTGCATCTGTGAGATGTGTTGTGCGGAGGCGGTGTGGACGGCGGTGTCGGCGGCGGCGGCGGCGGCGGGGGTGTCACGTGCAGCTCGGCGCGCCGGCGCGGCCGGGCCGTCCGGGCAGCGGCCGGGGCTCGCGGCACTCGCCCGCCAGCCGCCGGCATGCGCGCCGCCGCCCCGCAGGCCGGTCCGTGCGCCCGCCGGGCCAGCTGCCCGCGCGGCGCCGCACCGCGCTAGTGCATGTCGCGCGCGGAGCGCCAGCCGCGCCGCGCCGCTCATGGAGCCGCCCTGGGAGCTCGAGCTGGAACTGCGGCGACACATAGAAACATGCGCCTGCACCTGCGACCACATGGGATATGGCAACTACATGGACTACCAGATGCCGCCGGCGGGACACGCTTGTATGTGTCACGCGATCATCTCTCCACACGATCATGTAAGTATCTAAATTATTTCCTTGATACTTTTTATACATATAATAAGTAGTCAACAAACACGTATATTTATATTGTAGTGGTAGTGCTCTTCCAGTACATTAGAGAATAAGGGCACAGTATCGGTTTACTTTGTCAAACTGTGTGATCAATCCTCAAGATTTCTTCAGATCGTATTTTTAAAAGCATCCTTGCCTAAGTCGACAACTTTACCTGTTTGTCACGATCCGTATCAGGCTTCAGTGCGTACAACTGTTATCGTGCAATTTTCAACCTTAGGGACGCGGAATAAGAATGAAGTGAAAAACAAATAAAATTGATGACTGTTCTTACATTGTGAGTTGCTCTCTCGAATCTTTCCCTCGGTGCCTACTTGAACTAACGTCTCTTTAAAAGCAGAACCCGTCTGCTGTACTTACGGAATTTAGGAGGCAATAAAATTCTTACCTGTGGAAATAAATAAATGGTGAAATTAGCTATAGCACGGTATTCAATCTGACTTCATAAATAAACATGTGCTCAAAATAAATAATAGGCAGTACTTTCAAACACTTAACAGCTACAGCTACAGGAGCTTTAAAATTACTTTTTAATTATTTGTAAGAGTCTATTAAATGTAAACTACGGAGAACACTCAACATATCCTATGTTGTATATATACAAAAGTATTGAAACGCTAGACTATCGCCAAATAATAATTTACACAAGCCGCCTTATACGCCATGTAGTAGAAGACACGCATCTAGTATCATTATTTTTACGATCCAGACCAGCGGCGTACATAAAACATACAATGCCATTTATTTTGAATTGTTTTCGTAAGCGATCGTTAAGATAATAGTAAAACATCTGCTTTCGGAGCTTCGGTCTGGAAGTCTTGAATTTAATAAGCTAAATCTAAATAAGAACATAAATATAGACGAGCCGCGTCTGTTAGTCCATTAATGGGATAAGCAGAGCTATTTAGATACAATCGTGAGCAAAAAATTCGGGTCACATATATGTTTGTGTATACAATACATCTAGAATATTTTTTAAATAAACGCGCACTGACATTGTATTATTTAACAGTGTAAACCCTTATATTAAGTTTATCTGTAGTTAATATCGCGCGGTAATACCCGGTTTAAACTATTACTACAACACATCTAAATATCTCGCAATAAAATAGCGAAAAAAGTTTTAAAGTACTTCAAGAATTATGTAATGTTTTAAAGTTTTCTATATTACCCGGAATTTTTGTTACACGTTAGCGGCAACACGCTCACCACCGCTCACTCAGGGTTAGTCAGCCTGTGGTGTGATACTAACTACATAGGTAGCTAATTATCAGGTACTTACAGAAATTCTACTTTGTGGCATACTTTTGGGGTTATTACGGTATGTAGCCGTCAAATATTTCAAACTTCTGACTCGTATGAAGAATAATAATATTACGGGAATCGCTGCAAAAGCATGCTACTAATTAGCACGTGTATCAGCATCCTGATAGATAGATCTCTTTCATTTTTCCGACCTTTTAAATCTCAATAATCCTGTAATCTGACATTCATTACGTTACAATGCAAGATAAGTGTAACTTTTCAAGATGTTGATTTGTTGTTGGTAGGTAGGTACATATTATGAATATAGTGTACCACCCTAACGCTATACTTTTTATAAGATAATCATCAGTACTCATTAGATATTACGGTTATTTTTTTACTTAAACAACCTTAATGATGTGTCAGTGACATAGGGAGTGTCATCAAAACTGACAATTATTATTGGCCGACGTAAATGTTTGTTTTTGTTCCACTTCAAGTAAGTAGGTACAGCGAATACAACAAAATATTGGATACATTTGCGTAAGTTCCAGTGGTCTGATTTACTGCTGTTCTGTTAGCGATAAAACTGTCCAGATCCTTGTGTTTATCATCGCGTACAACTTTTATTCTTGTACGCATAAACTCCACTTCAGCTATTTGTATCTGGACGAGTTTTCTGTGTTGATAGTTTTTGACAATCTTTAGTGTATTGTGGGTATTTTGTTACTGCGTCGTGGGATTTAGTTGATTTTTATAAACGGGAAACGTGGGTTGTTCCGCTCAGATAAACATGATAAGTAGGTAGGTACTTTATAGGTATGTAGTACTCTCGAGTAGGTAAGTCCCTACTCACTTTCGAGGTAGTTAGTACCAAAATATGTGGTGGTGGGCTTGGTGCACAAAATTAAAGCACCGAAATTAATTACTTTCTTAGTCTTCTTCACTGTGTAAAAATACATTTCACGAAAGCCCCACTTAGTTTATGAAATAAAAGGTTAATTTAAATGGTACCTAGCTGTTATTCAGCGAGGCAATTTGTAATTAGTATGAAGCAATGAAAGTTTGATCAAAGCCAAGTTCGGCTACCTTGGCGGTCCGAGTATGTTAATCTAGTTAGTTGAGCGAACCTTTGTGGCTTTGATGAGGTGTCATCCAAAAACGACTTTGTGAATTTTCAACGATTTTTGTGTAAGTAAATTTATTTATACAGTGTTTCATTACAATTTAGTTGAACTGATAAATAAGGGATCGTTAGAAAAATCTAGCTTTTGAACGTTATAAATTGTGTAGGCCACAAAATACGTCGAAGTAAGTATGTACGTATCAAATAACATCGCAAATATAATAGTTAATTGTCAATTTATGTCTTTTACACTGAGTAAGTTACACACGTACACGTACATAAATCACTTTTGTTATATTAGTAAGGAGGCTAGTGCACAGAATTTATATAAATAAGTTAGAGAACAACACATCACAATGTGAGCGATCGTTTCAGAATGTCATTTGTCTGGAAACCGTTTCAGTGCCGGGTCTCTCCGCTGGCGGCGGCGGAGGGTGAATCTCCCGCTATTGCATTTCAGTTTTTGCCGCACACAGTTTTATCGAAACGCTTGCACTGAAAGGCAAAAGTTCCGATTTATGGGATAAGCGATTGCGTTCGATCGAGATGACACAATTTTGTGGATGAAAGAAGTTCAATAGATACAACAAAGTGATATTGAAATACAAAAATAATTCCATGGAAAAATAATTTACCGTGAGGGAATTCGGTGGACTTACTGTGAACATATTTATTTTGTTACTAGCTGACCTAGCAATCACTGTTTTGCCTATATTCATGATTACGCAACCTTCCTCAGGAATCACTCTATCTACTAAAGAAGACCGCATTAAAACCAGTTGCATAGTTTTAAAGATACATAAGGACAGACAGCAGGAGGCGACTCGGTTTTATTCTATGTATTGATTGTGAATTGAACTTGCAACTATTTTGACCTCTACAAAACTACGCTAGTTGTTCCTTTATTATTTAGTCTGCCTAATTAATTAGATTTGATGAGTAATTCAGTACCAAATAGCAAGAATTCCGCTGAGTCCAACCACTTTTGCGCTATTAAATTCGTCCCATTGTCCACAAGTAAGCAGCATGGGCTATTGTTGCAAGGTAAAAAATTGCTTCACTCACTCCAGCCCGCGGCCCACGCTCCGATCTCAGTCTCGAAATGTTTCTGGCATGTTTAAGTGATTCCTTTCAACATTTTTTTACTGTATTTGAACAAAGCGGGCCGAGGAAGTATCATCTTGTGCCGTAGAGAAGAGGGATTTTTTTTATTAAAATGGTTGAAATAAAAGTACAATTTTTTGACAACCTTATGGTTTTAATATTATCTTTTCTTACATATATTTTGTTATTAATTGGATAGGGGACCACTATTATGGTACACATAAAAATATTTCTTTATATTTTGGCTTCGGAATTTCAACCGGAAGTTTTGGGTAGGAGTTTGGCTACGATCTACCTAACATCATACATCTCCTTAAATATGTTTAATACACACGTACATAGTGAAGAAACTATAAACATTTTTTTTTTGTTTACACGTTTATTAAAGTTTATCAGATGTTTTACTGAAGATGTATCATACACACAGATACATTACGACAGTTTTCCAGAGAGGAAGGCAGAGATTATGCAGGTGAGAATTTATTTGGTTTTAAAGATTTGACTTTCAAAATATTGAAGTTGATCTATGGATCGTTTGTGCTGACTAGCAGTTTCTATTACAACTCTCCACCAGGTTTCTTGTACGGATATTTATTTAATAAGTTGAAACGTACTAAGTAAACCCTATTTTTTAAATTTGATTCCCAGCAAAAGTCAGATTAAGTCAGATTATTTTGGGTCCCAGGACACACAGTATACACTCAAGGCAATGTATGCCTACCCTGGTTTCAGATAAAAATTAACAATAGATACTTCATGACTTACCTGTAGTAATAGTCTACTTGTAATCGCTAATAAATTAATAAAATAATAAATTAATACAATATTAATAAACAGTTATAAGTTAGGAACAGAATTTAATTTAAACCCGGTGCAACTATTTAGTAAGGCAGTTAAACTATAAATGGTTTGAACTGCCTAGCCGCGACAACTGGATACAAAGCAATATTACTATCTAGACATACTAACTTCTTACAAAGTTGTAACTATGTAGGTATATCTGAATTCCAGCATTTCCATTGACTAACCATGGCTTCTTTCACTTATCATTATTTAAGTAAGTTCCGCCTTCGTTAAAAACTAATTGGCTCGTAATCTAAATCAATTACTGTAGCGCAAATACAATCTAGATGAAATGAGAAACGAAAACTTTTCTAATACAAAAGAATGTTCTGTTCATTTACTTTAGTCGATTTCACCTGCGCTGGAAGCTACATTCTATCCCACACGTAACCTGACTCGACTCACCAAAACACTTTGTTCCAAATAGTGGTAGCACCATCTAATGCTTTCTCCAAGAAAAATATTCTATGAAAAATATTACTGAAGACATTTCTCGCAGCAGGTACATAACTACGTGCGGTCCAAATTTTACACATGGTAGCGCGGCGGTCTCATTTCATCTCTTGTCAAGCTCCGCTCACAATACGGCTGCTAGTAAATTTTAGAACGTTAAAAGGATTTGTCGGGATGTGTATGGATGGAGTAGGTATTGTTATCGGGGGCACGATTGTTCCGTTCGCTGTTGCGGGAGCAGTCACTCGACACGCTGTTCCATTTGTGAACGACTGTCGGATAAATGCTGTATCGTGGTTCCATTTAGCCCCGGAATAGGGACAAGCGCTGGCTACAACATTCCGCTAATAATGACGTATTGTGTGCGTATTTCTACGGATGCTTTCCTAGTAGAATGTTGTTGTGGTAGTATATGGTTCAAACTTAGGGTTATCACTTTTGAAATATGATAGTTAAACAAAGGCGTTAAGCTAACATATTTCGGGCGATTATGCTCGTAACGTGTTCTCGTTTTTTTAAACCTTTAATCCCTACAAACACGTAGGTACGGGCCTCCTCAATAACAAAATACACAAGTACATAAAGTAAGTTCGTCAAAACGGAATCCACCTTCTGTTTATGTCGCGCGATATATTTCGACAGAAGTTCCGATTTTACTTTTACGACTACGAATATAATATTCCATAAAAGAAGAACCTGGCTGACGTACGGCGCACTCGATAGTGAGAAAGTGAAATTTTGCACATAGGATCTGTATCTATCTACTTTACGTGATATGCTGACACAAAAAAATGAATTTTGAAGAAAGGAATTTTTAATGTAGTGTAAAACAAGTACCTAAGGTATTCATAGTTTATACAAAATGAACGATGGTCCGCAACGAAAATACCGTTACCATAGATCGTACGCTTCTGAACGGGCCATGAATTTGTAATGTTTCTGAATATAAATTGAAGGTGAACTGGTAATGTTTCTTGAATATATTTTTGGCGTAGTAGTGTAGTGGTTCGGTGAGTACGTCCTCGTCACTTCACTTCACCCGCGATACCATTAGGCGGCGGGTTCGGCCCCACTTCCTGCCACAAGCCGCAAGCATTAACTCCTCTTGTTTCCAAATCGTTAATGCCTCCCTACTCGCTGGCTGCGAAACAAAAAGTATTTCAACAATTCACATACATTTATCGACGGTTTTAAACGAGATATATTCATCGGAATTACCTACTTCTTATTTATTAACCAGATTAGGAATAATTATATAAGATTAACCATAGAATTATTCGAGCTAGATAAAGAATGACATCAAACTCTCGACATACTGGCACAAACACAACCCATTGTATAGAATTATTAACTCTTTTTGCGAACAATGTCAGCAACAGTGCCATTTTGGGGAAAATGTCCGGAACACAATAAGGCGAAAGATATAGCTGCCCGTTAACGCGCCCCATATAATGATGATAGTACCTAAGTGTAACATAATAACATACGATGCACGCCATCGCTCCAACGGGGTTTCAGCAGCCGGGATTACTGGCTCGCCGAATATTGTAAGTACCTACACTATAGGTAGCAATAGTTTTGAAATTCTACACGAATACGCAAGATTAAGTTAGTAACTGTTTACTACGAAAACATAGTTTCAAATTACGTTACTACACGTGTAAAATGATACTGGTTAGTTCCTATGTGCTTTGCAGAAGATACCAAAATGGGCTTAAAGCGAAATTTCAAAATATAATTTCCAGAAAAGCACTAAATTATACTTTTGAGCGACCTTCACAATTAGTTAGAACATAATTTATAAACGAGTATAAATAGAAAACCCTTGAAATCTAGAGGTAAGTAAGTGGCCCTAAAAGCATATTACGGATACATATATTCAATGTTAACAATGTCAAATAAGCCAGAAAAATCTGGTTTTTACATGGCCAAGTCCAGTTTACGCATAGTCATTATTTTGATGCCGCAGAAAGGCACTTAGGGACGAAAAGGCTTTAGCCATTGTGAGCGCAAAGTAGACAAAAAAACCTTGTGGGGTCACAATATTCAGTAAAAATATGAAATATACATACGTATTGAAAATATTTCATCTAATACAAAAAAATCTGGTGTTGCGCTTTTTGTTACCAAACTCGTCCAAAAAGTCAGGGCAGATTGATATTTATGAAATTTTGTGCGCGAATAGTTGAGAATCAGCCAACATCTATTTTTCATCCTCCTAAATCTCCTTTCTCCCATATAGTATAGCTATATGTCATAATAAAGTATGCCCGGTTAGTTAAAGTTGCACTAAAAATAATATGTGAACTTTACACATACCTATTATCTTAATAATATTGATTGAGATTGTAGAATCAACTTAAGTAAAGCCATCTCTACATAATTAAGTTTTCCAATAAATTGATATGACAATGTGCAAGATTCGAAGTTCATTCCGTTCGACGGAGAAACGAAAGCAATACATTTTCGTAGCAGACGTTAAGCGTACGTGTTCAATTAGATGAGCTCGACTCTGCACAGCTGTAGGAAATAATTCCTCTTTTTTAAGTCAAACAAAACTTAAACATTTTCGCTGACGGGAAAAATGTCGCTGCAGTGGAAAATGCTCTGGGGATTTTCGGTAGCCGTATAAAACACAGCTGCATAAGGGTGCACTATTTACTAACCCCTCTCTCTCTTTACACTTGGTAGAAGTTATTTTATAAAATGTATATTAGTTATTTAATAACTTACGTAATATAACGCAACTCCATCTCTACTAGTTCTATTATACGAGTATGTATGCGCAAGCCTTTGCATGACCATAAATTATTTTCATTATATACGCAAGGAATGCATTTCAATATTATCTGTCTGGCCAAGGTTTTATTACGGTTGGTACCTCTGTGTTAAGGCACCATCCACACACATGAGAGCAAAAGTTTTATTTGTGTGTAATGACAAAGTTGGCGGGAATCTCGACGAGTGCGGTGAGTCTTTGCCGTCTAAGGACGCTTAGTGACTGGCGCCCCCCAGAATGGAATGGCCACACGATGCGGTCACGCTCGCCTCTTGTGTGGATGCGGGTTTAAACAACTTTTTCATTAGCGCGGGGCTTTGGACCGTCATTACTTTGGTTCTATGGGCGGTTACGTCGACTTTGTTATAAAATTGTGTATTTTAGATGCAATGAGTTTGGTCCTTGCTTCTTAGGAATTGGTTGATGAAAACACCAGCCTAGTGTGGGGGTTTTCTTTTTTTGGGAATGTTTTGTAAGTAGCATAACGCGCCGACAACGTTACAAATGTTGTATGGTTTACATTTGGACAGGAGGATGTGTATTTTCGATCGTTGATGGGGGCGAGCGTGTCTGATTATCGATCGGTTTATCTTGGGCCGTGTCGAAGCGCCAGGTCGTCGAGAGGTACACCGCTAATTCGCTGACTGACCCACTTCCCTATCCCTTTTTAACTTGGCCACTTTGTAAGTAGTGGCTATAGACATTTTGTTGTATTGCATGCCTCAATACGGAATCGTCTCGACAAAAGTTATCTCCTGATGAACTTTATAACATTAGGCATATTTTTGTATCTGAGATTTGTATATATGTGCGCGGGCGAGGCGCAAGGACAGCCGGAGCGTAACACTCCCAGCGTTTTTGAAATGGCTGGCTTACCAATATTTTTATTATAATATAGACAGTTTGGCAGTTATTCAATGGACGTAATGATGCCTTGTGAATTGTGTCCGAGTGAGATATGCATAGACCTACTTCAACTGGCTACTTGGTTAGTCGCCTAGAACGTCTTTTACATCATATATTGGAAGAAATACAACTAGTATCGTGGCTAAACAAATAACAAAAAATACAACTCTTACGCTTTTAGAGACATTCGACGAGACGTAGAAGTTTTAAGAATTATTATCTATTATAGTCTTTATTTATACAGTTATGAAATAGGTAGTCATTGTGCTAAATTAGTTGTAGTACGTTAAGCACATACCCGCCAAAGTTAAAGCAATAACTACTGTACGGTATACGCTGTACACGTAAGGCTCTCAGTTAAACTGTTCATCTATTAGTAGTTAGTCCATTAGTTTTCGATTTGAAACACGGCACGAACAATTTACCCTTCTGTCGTGAATTAGAGACAGGGGAAGTGTGGGCCTGATGGTCTAAAACCGTTAACGTGTCAGCTTCTCACAGTTGACGAGGGTTCTAATCCTCAAATTACAAGTGAGAATTATTATATTTCTTCTTAGGGCTATTTGTAATAGGTCGTATATACTGAGATCCGGCAGCTAGCAGTAGCGCGTGTTGTTTAACTACATATACTTACCTTACCTTACCTTAGAGTTATTAATAAGAATTACTTTAGTTTTGGTTAAGTATTTGTCCGAAAAGTTGAGCTGCCCTTCCTGACTGAGCGGACTTCCCCTCAATATTTTTTTTAGGTCTTGGATGTCATTTTATTACATTTGGTCTATTTTTCATTAACTCTAGCTGCGTTTCTTTCTTATTGTAAACGTTAGAAGTTAAAGACAGTAAGAGAGTTTAACGGTCCAGTAGGTATAGGGTACGTGTTAGATGAACTTATGCGGAGTCTGAGTTTACAGATTAAATGTCTTTAATGTTTAGTACATTAAATGTATTTAAAGTGCTGAAATTTTTACTATTCTATTTCTAATTACTCCTATCCTCGTATTTTACCTGTCCATGTACGGTCGGCCAAGGAAGTGTGTATCAGTTTCGATGACACTTCCTGTGTCACAAATACATCATAAAGTTTATATTGTGAAACTTATAATATGGCTTACTGTGAGACACTAATGTGATTTTCTACCTTATGGGGGTAGACCAGATTCTTAGCCATCTTTACCTATTAGAATAACAGAGTTTGGGGTCAGGCAATACATAATGTAATAACGTAACATACGTTATCATATAATGTAGGGACTGATAGACAACTCACGGTCCCGATTACCCTGCATGAAGTTTGAAGCCTCTCCTGAGACCAGTCTGGTCATCACTAATTGAGTTCTTGTCAGTTCAGGATGCCGCTGTAGACCCCTGCTCTAATAGGAACCGCAATGGCGTGAGGGCGCTTAATTCAGATATCTTTTAGTGTTACCCATGAATATAGATCAGAATTAGGAAATTTGAACACAATAAGTTTATGTCATCGAGTTTAATCAAAGAAAAGAAGTATGAATGAAAATGTCTATTTTCAGAGTAGATAAGTTACATCTGTAATCCCGACCCTAAATAACGCGTCGCTATAAGTATACAGGGTGTTACAAATAAATAAACTTCATGTCTTTTAATCCCAAAACGGGGTAGGCAGAGCACACTTGCTTATGCCCACAGGTGTTATAGTTTGTATGAAATACTGAAACTATGCGAATGATATCGCGGGTTATCCAGAAACGTTTAATAATAACACACCTTTTCTGTATTTACCACATAGTTAAAGTCAATTTATTTCGAAAATGGTTGTAAGTATTAAAAAACATTCGCACCGAATTATAACCCAATTCAGATATGATCCGATCAATTAATATTTTGTTGAAACCACGAACACCTGAAACCACAAATACATTAACACCAGCAGAGTTAAGTAAATGGTTAATATTGAAATTTTACGCGGATTAAGTGAAAATGATGATGCTTTTTGTATGTGACACAAACTATAAAAAATAATTTTCGGGTCGTTAATTACCGCCGAACCGACATAACGACTTGATGATGCAGTAATGTCAAGTAGGTACTATAAGGTTAAAAATAAAGGTGGTGGTACTTATTTTTACCGCTGAAGCTGCAACCCTGGTACCCCTTGAGACACAATACAAACCACTCGACCGCAGAGAGCGCCCGCCGCCGCCGCCCGCCACCACCGCAACCGCACATTCTTAAAACCCTCATTACACCTAAATTATTCTCTTCAAGATCTTGTTTCGAGATAACATGATGATGGGATTTCGGATATAATTGGCTTTTTAAGGTTTTTGTAAAAGATGGTTATGCGTTTAAGTGCTTTAATATTATGTTACCAATGGAATTGTGCAAATACACATGAATAGTCTTACGCTTGGGTACCTACAGTTTATTATTTTTTTTAATATACTTCACAACTTGTCACTACGTACTTCCATTCTTCTCTGGTGATTTACTAAATGAATGAGATAGATCTACGAACTGTACATGTTCCGTGCATGGAATGTGACGTAAAAAACATACCAGGTATTAATTCCAATACACGGCGTAAAAAACGACTAAGAATACCCAAGATCTGAAAGGCGTTGTTTGGTCATATGATATACAAACGAATGGCTAAATGTGTTACTAAGCTGATCCAAATTTTCTTGTTATTTTTTTGTTGTGCTCGGGAAATGACCCAATTTGAAATTAATCTTCATAGTTAAGACATGAGTCTTTCGGGTCCACTAGTTCCATATGAAGCGCATAGTTGTATGTCGTGACCACCAACGTAGTTAATCCTTTGGAAACAGTAAAACATGCTCTGTTCCAGTTACTCGGTTAGTTGGTCACATTGGTATATGGGCTATCACCGATACTATTTGTCCATCAAAGTCCCAAAGTATGCTTAAATCTTCCCCATTTGGAATTATGGAGATGAGTGTATGCATGTATTCCACTTATGTACGTATTCATTGCGTACAAATTTGCAACAAAGCGTAAACTTACAACGTAAGTAACTATGTATATAGTTACTTATTAAAAAAAAAGATGTGCCGCGGGGCGTGTTTTAATTCACAGCCGGTGTCAATAGTCCCACTTGAGCCGCTAACAACAAACGAATTCTTGCTTCGCCCTAAAAATTCTTCAAAAGTTAACCCTCGCAGGAGGTTTGTTCGCTGACATATTTGCGGCCGGCGAGCGTCCGAGTTGAAGGGCTGCTAAAACTTTTCACTAACTCTACTTCTGTTTTAGATTTATATCGATAACTTACATAAAGGGTAGTCTCTTCGTACAATAACAGATAGACTTAGTGTGACAAGATCTCGGAGTGTTTCGAGTAAACTTACGAAGGGGTTTTGCATCTCGTTTTATGATAACGAAGTGTTCCAGTTTTCTGACAATAAACTCGTATTGGTTTATTACTGGCTGAGTGGTCTTTCATGTTTGTACTGCAAATAGATTTAGTTATAAGTACGTTGATCTTTCAATTGCTATACAGAATGTAAATATCGGCATATATTTTACCATACATAGCTTGCGATCGAAAGATTCTGTTGAGTTAGTAATTTCATGAATTGTTAATATTGTTATGGCACAATAATTATCTATTCTTCTATACTAATATTATAAAGAAGAAAAATTTGTTTGTTTGTACTGAATAGGCTCCGAAACTACTGAACGGATTTTGATGATTCTTACACTAAAAGAACGCTACGTTTTTCCAAATGAACATAGGCTACTTTTTATATTGTCTAATTACATTTGGCTTTAAATATGGTAAATAAAAAATAAAATAAATATAAATAAATTTTGTATTGTATCGCTATTGCACCCGTGCAAAGCCGGGGCGGGTCGCTAGTTTTATATAAAAAATAGCAATATAATGCGATATCTTATTAACATTACCCTGAAATAAAGATCAGTATGTATACTATAATAATGTTGTATGATCAGTAAAACTGATGTTTTACTGATCATACAACATTATTATTTTTACAATTGTTTTAACGCTCTAAGGTTGAAATAAAATATGAATATCATGACTCAAGAAGGCTGATTGAAAATTGAAATACCGGTATGAAATATACAAACTGTATATCTCTACCCCCAACGTTGTTCCGAAGAAATCTACGGTGCATGAATAGACTTGGTGAACCCGACGTCCTGCTGTTTCAAATTCTCAATCGGAATTCAAATCTCACTCGCTACCTATTGCATTCATAGCGGCTGGGCCGTCGATGTGACATTAGCATGCGACGTATTGACAGCAGTTACCCGTACATAAGACTTTAATATGTGGACTGCATATTCCCTACGGTACTTTCTAGTGTATTTCGTTAATATTGCATTGCTTGTACAAGCGCAAAATTGCGCAAGCACAATTTTGCTCTTAACAAAGTAAGCAATGACTTGTTTTAATTGTTGACTGACGTGAAAATATAAGCCTACTCGTGTTGAAAGTTTAGAATTCGGCGTTTATTAGATATGTATCGATCTGGGGTTGACAGAGTTTGGATAACTATGACTGACGATTGTAGCGCGCTTTCAACAAGTCCTATGTACCTATTACAGTGGGCGATCAGAAACTGATGGATAGACATATATGACCAAACTGAATCAAAATAATACTTTGAGAAAAAAAAAACATTCTTTAGATCCAAAACGCAAGTCTTTAACCACTACGCTGAAAAATGACTGAGGTTTAACTGTACTATTTATCAAAATGTATCCCATATTGCTCTGGGATGTAAAGATGTAAAGGAAAACGTGGGTACAAATAAGACCATTACGAGATACGCTAGCGATTTATTTTTCTAATTTGTGAATCTAAGCCCCAAATATCAGGCTAGAAATTTTAATAACCTGACGTCATATCACCACAAAAGGTTCTGTTCACCCTGTTATGTAACACGTTACAACCTCAGCCACCAATTCACGGATTATCATAATAATACGGTAGGTATGTATTATCAAACCCGTGTCTGTTTGTTTGTATCATTAGCAGACGAATTCGGTACAAAGTAATTTGCGTGTGTAGCAATGTCCGCGAGATGCCGACTGTGTGTCGCTCGGCTGGCGGGTGGCGGCTGGCGGCTGGCGGCGGTATTAGGGTAATCAGGCGTGATGTTGCCGCTACTATGGCGCGGTGTGAACGACACGCTCTAGCCGCGGATTACTGTTGCCCACTGAAGTCATGTGTACTCGCTTTGTTGCCTCCTAAATACGTTCGAACGGAAGACCAAAGGCGACGATTCTCTACTGGACGGTTTTGTAAACACCAGTGAATGCAAGGTAGGTTATTGAGTAGACGCTGTATTGCTAAAATTTCGGTGCATGCTGTGCTGGTTTGTTATTTATTTTATTTATGGTAATAGTAGCTGACTTGGCTCTAATTTCGTACGTGAACAAATATGTATATTATTAGGCCATACATAAGTTTCATGCGAATAATCTAGTAAAAGTGAAATACATATCCGTAAGCATATTGTGCTAGTCTGGTTAGTAAGCAAATAAGTTTTTGTCAACATCGGTACTTACTATTTTCGAGAAAATAAGACCGATACCTATATGAAGTAGTAGAAGAAGTTTGGATGGATAGTTTCCTTAACTACATATTAATTAGATGTAGGTAGGTAGATTTCCTAGCGCCTGTCTTGATTTTTTTATCTCTATGACTCCACACGTTCACTGCGCTCCAATTTAATATACTAACTTATACCTGTGCTGTACGTGGCAGAGACTGTAGTTACATACAAATATACTTTTAAAAACACAACGAACAACAAATGCTTCATCACTAAAGCATAATGTCGCATTATGATGCCGTTGTCGTTCCAGTGGCATTTGGCCCAACCTCTAAGCCATCACCTTTGCCTTACGGCAAAAAAATTTTTGTATTCTATATTCGGGGTGGGGTTGCAACAGTAGCAAAATCGTTGATAATTAGCAATTAGGGTTAATTGTTTGATTTGGAAAAACGGGTTTTCGTCACAAAGACGTTGTATTTTCAAAACGTTTTTTAGTAGCCTTAGTTGACGTAGCGCTATAACAACTAACTGCCATTTAAAATAATTTGCTGGATCCCGATATCGAAAAGATGTATGAATGTAGATGAAGCGAAAGGGGTATGTCAGGTCCGTGACAAATAGAGATCTGTAGTCTCTGCCTACCCCTCTGGGAGACAGGCGTAAAGTGTATGTATGTAGGTATGTATCTCGATATCGTCGCATTGTCCCTTACATTTTATTATGAGTACCCGTTTAAACTTAATTTATTCCGATACAATGTACTTTGAATTATACGAACTAGAAGGACTTGAAACGTAAATAAAACACTAGAGTTTTTGGTGTGTTACAGGCCTCTATATAATATTAGGAGTTTTATAAAACGGGACCGATAGTGCCATTGCGAGTACCACAGGAATTACTTTTCTTACAGGTAGAATAATAGTTACAGTCTAGTTACCTACTACATTCCCACAGTAGCCTAGAGGTGTAAATAGTCTACCATACAATTTTGAGTCACGCAGCATTCCTTTAAGGGCAGAGACAAATACCCCTGAGAGATTGGTAAACATAGTTCAATATTTTAATATCCTTTCTAGTATGTAGGTATGTTTCCACAAAATATTTTTCTTCACTGTAGGAGCACTACTGTAGAAAGACATGACAATTATCATTCCTAAGCACTCACAATGCTTGGCCGTGTCATTAAAATAATTTTTTTTTTGTAGAATATAAAAATTACTAATTACATTTTATAATTTTGTTGCCACACCCTAACAGGCTTTGTTCTTAGATTTAAGACTTACGCAATAAAGAAATACTGAATACTGAATACTAATAAAGAAAAAGGTTAAAATATATATTTTTGAGTCGTTTAAGTTTTTGTTTTGTTGATATTCTAAAATCAGGTAAATAAAAAAGTAATCAATAATTATGTGAACAATACTTAAATACCGAAAGCGATTACAAAGAGAGCTGAACACCGTATTTGAACTATGCTATACTGCTCCGTCGTAGATACATACATGCTAATTTAATACATCTCATTCAGATGAATGAGAATGCACAACAATATTGTAAGAAGCATGACTTAACAGTGCTGCGCAACTGATGGATGGGTTGCTTGCATTGAGACACATGCATTATTCGTGGAAACGTTTACTCACGAGCAGAGGTGGGATGTTGAATAACAAATCGGACGTACAATCAGATCCCAGCCCGTCTACGGTTGAAATCGATTGCAAGTAATCGTCGTGGATGAACTTGACAAGAGGCTCACGGGCGGTTGACGAGCACTACACGCGCCCTGTTTGTGATTCCACCCGCTATCGGGCAAGGCAGGCGCATATTGCTCGCCAGAATGCTAACAGGCCCAGAGCCGGCCATTCACATACCTTCCACTGACCGGCCTAATACATTTACATATCTCTAGAGGATACTAGCCAAGCCAATAGACGAATTTACGGCGCCGTACATACAACGCTATCTGGTGGCGCGAATCAATGGAATCTAAATACTCGGTTTTAGGCAGTTTGATCAGAAAATATTTCGTGAAAAAATATTATATCCAGTTATTCACAGTAAGTAAGGAATGTTTAATATCAAAACAGAGATGTGACAGCACTAGTTGTTAAAACTTTTATATTTAAATCTATTGTAATTACACCGCTATACTTTAGCAATGATCAGATATTGAATAATATTTTAAAATTGTTGATTTGGAGACTTACCAAATGCAACATAAAATAAACCGTGTTTGGGTGTTAAATACAAAACTGATCATCTTTCACCATTAAGAAACTTATGCACCGGTATTGTATTTTAGTTGCTGAGTCAATCCACAGAATCAGCTCGCTCAAGTGGCAATGTACTGGACTCGTCTGCCATAGAACTGTTTTGAGTTTGAGCAGACGAGTTTTGAAGCGGGCTAGAGATCGTGAGCGTAGTGTGGAACGTTCGGCGGACTGATGATCTTTGGAGGAATTTTGGTAATGGCTGGATGAGGGAAGCTCGCGATCGAGTGCACTGGCGCGGTATGATCTACATTTGCCAGTGGACGGATAGGAACCGATAAATAATACTTAAGTAACAAGTACTGAATCGATTTATTTATGATTTTGTTTTTGTAGATTCGGCGATTCTTCACATATTATATTATGTAAATCATACACAAAAACAAAGAGGAAGTCAAGTCAAAAAGTAAGTACAATAATTGTATCTCCTGTTAAATTCCTATTTTCGACTTTCATGTCGTATCATGTATAATGCATACGAGCTCTCAACTCTACTCCGAATTCCAACACCAACGCCACAAGGATTTTATTTTCTTACGCCCTAGTGAATTATTAGAGAGGAAACTTCTGTTACAGATCCAATACTTAGAGAATTATCCATGAGTTCTTGGCACTGGGCATGGATTCAATGTTTCCAGCCAATGTAAACAATGATGTAGGTACAATCGCGTGCATTGTGCGCACAATATGGATGTCTAACGTATTATTTAGGTTATACACTTGTCGAAACTCCCGACACTTGTCGATTCGACCCTGATATCTGAGACACCCACTGTTGAACACAATTTATGTATCTATGTCCTATCTACAAGTTTGTTTTTGCAAGTGTCTAATCTAAAGAACAGATAAAGAACAACATTCCAAGACTAAACCGAGACTTACAAAGTATAGCTACTCAGATTTTGTCTAAGCATGTGGCACGTACATGTGTACCTACACAACTTAATCCACAAAAACGCTGAATAGGTCACGGCTAACTAGGCAATGTTGGTTCGCAAAGATGAGATAGATAAGAGTTGTCATGAACGTATTTGAGATTGGACGCCACATGAGGGTAGACGCTTGTGCTAACGTCTACCTTTGTAATCCCTCCATTATCTTTACACTCGGCGAAGTATCCGATGACCTACATTACAACAGCCTACGTCCCTGCATAGTCCACATTAGCACGGCTCTCCACACTCTAATTAAATTTTATTGCTCAAAATTCGCGCCAATTTCAGAACTTTAGCTTTTAGCGCCAGAATGCACGTACCTACTTTTGAAGTTTTGTTGAAAAATAACGACCTCAGAATATTCTCTTGAAAATACCTGTGAAAAGTAGGGATGGTATGATCCAGAGAGGATTTAAATCAGTATAAATGAAAAATGGCCCTGAGATCCGGTGGGACCTGTAGTCTGGATAGGTGAATGTGTCGAATGTTGCGGCACGTAGAGGCGTCGGCGGCGTGGCGGCGGCGTGGCGGGGACGGTGCGGGCCGCGGGGAGGGGACGCCCACGGATCGCCAAAAATCAACTTACACCGACAAACAACGGCCGACAATTACCGAGATTAAAGGAGTAGAACGCTATGCTGGCAGATAAATGAGCTGAATAATCAGAATATATGTATTATTCTTGAAGAAACTTATACCATAACACAAAATTCTATGTAGGTATATATATGGCACAGTATTTACATATATGTAGCAAAACAATCCTCGTGAATTGAAGTCAGATGAGTCAGTCTACATCCAATTTGCAGGCTGCGCCCGTTGAGTTGCAGTTTACTCTACACTGTTATTATTGCAACGACTAGAAGTGGTTACGCTTTAGAAGCGGTTGGAGTGTTCAACATTAATCTTCACAGAGTTTCCGAAGTTCAAGAATCAATTAGGATAGCTTTTCAGTCATAATGACTGGAAAATATGAAGAGTAATTTCGCTGCGGCAGTGAGCTCAGTGGGGTAAGGCCCGTAGCCCGCACCGCTCTGTAAATGGGTCAGAGGCTCAGAGGCTACTTCCCCCCCTGCGCGGGGCCGGAGCCCCCACCGTGCCTCTTGCATAATTGAACACGCGGAAAATTATTGTCACGCCTGATGCGAGATGCAACTGTGAATTCAAGCGTTACGACCCCTTGTGGGGATAATAAAGTTATTAGTGAAACCTGGCGCCCTGCGGTTTTATTTATAGCGCGATTATACAGAATTATGGTGAGGTACTTACAGGTTTATTGAATACAATAATGCAATTTGAATAAATACGTTAACGCACAGTAAATTAAAAACAATACTGCGTTTAGTTAAAGCCTCAACATTATTATAATTTATGAAATATATATCGGTTGCAATGCAGTAACAGAGATTTTGTTGAAATGCTTAGATGCATCTTACACCTTGGGAGACAGTACAAGTTAACAAACATTTGTACTTGTAATTCGGATTTAATAATACAGGTATTTCTTGGTAAGTTTGATCTTCTAACACTGTGGTAAATGTCAACCAATTCATGGATGAAATATCACAATGTGGACTAAAAGAAATTCTATAATAATATATCGCCTTCGTCCGGTAGAGTTGACTCTGCAACTCTAAAATCCTAAAGAATGTTAAGTATAAAATTAGTAGTTGATCCGACAGACGTTGTCCTGTCGTAAGCATGAATATTGCTTTCTTATTTTGCCTAACAACAAACAGAACAAAAAAGAATTATCGAAACGTGATGCAGTGATCAAGGGAAATAGTGGTACATTTTTATATATAAGGGATTGATAATACCGTAACCACGACACCTATAAAACCCACTACTCATCTATGTCATATTCAGTCTAAAAGTGACCTGGTCTCCAAAGGTCCTTTCTGTTTATCCCACTAGAAATCCTGGACGTGAGTTTACCTCATAAACTACGCCACATTGTGTACGTTTTACAAAAACGACTACGCTGTTTACTACGGCGTAGTACAATGAGACTACGCGAGAGCTACGTAGCCACGTAGCAACACAATACGCTTGAAACCACTAATAACCATTAAATAATTTTATGAATGGAGATCATTGAATAGGATAATATAACAGACGTTATTCTATGTGTATGTTTTTATCAGAACAAGTTTGTCCGATTTATAGAGTATCACTGGTTTCCAGTTAACAAATACATTTAAACTATATGCCGCCAGGGATCCTTTTGATTCTATTACTAAAACTGATTCCGCAAATTTACGCCAGTAAAGGCATAATTTTTTTATTGAATTTATCCGGTATGCACCGGATGGACGAAATTCAGTAAAAAAAGTAGTAAAAAAGTAAGTCAGTACTTTACTTATATGAAGACGCAGCGCGGTGCCTAAAATGGCGCCATAACTTTGTGTCACATTTATAGATAGTTAACAAGTTACAATGAAATAAATTGATGTCGTTAACTATATTATGATTTCTGCACACAGGGACACAAAAGAGAGTGAGAGAATACAACAAAACACCGTGTGTGATGTTTCCAAAACGAGCGATCACGAGCAATGGCCTATTTCATTGCACCTGAATTTTACTTGAAGTCTAAAAAAATACGGGTTCTACGCGATAATGTGATAAAAGCGCGATGAAAACAGCTCGCATTTGTTATACAGCGAGAGGTGGTCATTTGGCAGATGTTATTTTCCATACGTAATTGAGTATTCATGGAAAAATATCTGGTACCTATTTTTCATTTGATGCAAAAAATATTCCATTTTATAGTGTGACCATCTAGCACCTAGTTTAAACTAGGTACCTCTAGACAGTGCCACAAGCATCTTTTGGCGCCTGAGTGCTAAATCTAAATATATAAAAATAAAAGCTGACTGACTGGCTGATTGACATATAACGCACAGCCCAAACGGCTAAACTTAGGCACTTGATATTTAGAACGGGCATAGCTTAGGTACCGTAGGGGTGCACTAAGAATTCCCGAAATCCCCACGGGAACGGGAATTAACGGGAAAATACTTTTGTATGAAAAATCTAAACCGCTCCAGTTAGACGCTTGAAATTTGGCATGCAGGTACTACTAACCTACGCGAATAATATCGCGGGGCTTCCATTAGTATTTCATAATAATATGATTTCTCCATACACACACCTTGATTTCTACTCCTTCTATCGTACCCTTATTTAAATATGTGTTAGGTGATTTAGTTAGGCTATCGTGTATTTATGTAAATTGGCTGAAAATCAGTTAAGCATATCGATGCTTAACTGATTTTCAGTTCTTATCGTTCTTATGTTCGTCGTTGTATCGACAACGACGAACATAAGAACGAGTAATAAGTATAAAAGCCTCCAGCTTATCATTGGTATTTTTTTTGTGACTATGGCACATGTAACTGTGTCGAAACGTCGTTGGGTAAACAACGAAGGAAAGCTAACCGCTTATCTTTGGTCTATTTCGCGCTATAACACCCGTTTTTAAACTTTTAATATTATTATTTTTTTCATTTGGTACCGGGAAGCACCAGCTTTCAAACAAAAAAAATAATCATCCAAACTAAGTCATAAATCATACAGTCAAAAGTGTTGAGGTAACAAACATAAAAATAGAAATACCGTCGAATCCTCCTAATTTAATCTCGGTTTATAAAAACCAGCCAAGAGCAGGTCCGGCCGCGCGTATACAAGAGTAATTCTGTATTACAAAAATTATGGTTCACTGACTATTACTGAAAGTAACAAAAACCTGAAATAGTACTTTACAGATTTAAACTATGTACTAGTTAAATAACACTTCTTCACACGAGAAAAATCTATTATACATTTAGCAATAAAGTGTACCTAGCTGTAATAGCCTTTTACTACGGTCATGATCGATGAGCACCATGTGTTATTGACGTTTCCAAATAGGTGTAACTGTTCTGATTTTTCTAGATGGGGAAAGGATGGAAGAAACTCTATATTATAATATTAAGTATTTCGCAAGTTCAAAGCCCTAATGTGGGTACCTCCTCCTACCTCCTGAAGTACCTATTATTTAAATAGAACTTGAAGTTTAAAACATTTTATTCTATTTTTGAAGAGGCACTTTAAAACATTTTATTCTATTTTTCTGTCCTAGTAACTAACTTATATATTCAAGATTCTAAAGTACATCCTTTTTAGAGCATAGACAGAGACAGATAGAGATATAAAGCGAAACAGGCCCGAAATATACAACGGAAATTGTTTAAAACTATAAAATGTCATGTGTGAAGAAAAGAGTTGCGAGGAGTGAATATCTTGAAAACTTTATGCAATTCTCAAGTATTTCCTCACTTATGTGTATGTTAATTGTTTCAGGCGGCTGTGCCGGAGGGCATGACGTTCCCGGGTCCGCTGCCGGACGTGGCGGAGCGCTGTGGTCGCTGGGCGCCGGACTCGCTGTCGGCATCTGCTTCCGGCAGCTCCGACGAGAAGCCTCTACCGCGCCGGCCACGCTGGCGCATCGCCCTTGCTGCACTCGTCGTCATGGCCGCGCTGGGCGCTGCGCTCGGTTTGCCGCTGGCCCTGGGCGGCGGCGGCCGCGCCACGCCCGAACAACGCCTTTCCACCATCAAGTCGCTGCTTCGCGATACTCCTCTAGTGGACGGACACAACGACCTCGCATGGAACGTACGCAAATTTCTTCACAACAGAATTGTAGGATTCAATCTCACCGCTGGCCTTGTGAACCTGGAACCTTGGGCACGCTCGCGCTGGTCGCACACAGACATACCGCGTCTGAGGCAGGGCCAGGTAGGCGCGCAGTTCTGGTCGGCGTACGTTCCCTGCGGCGCACGAGACCGAGATGCTGTTCAACTCGCCCTCGAACAAATGGACGTCATCAAACGTATTATAGATATGAATTCGGAGCACCTGACACTTGTCACTGACGCTGAAGAGTTAGTCGAAGCGCATCGTGATGGCCGGATAGCCTCGCTCATTGGCCTTGAGGGAGGTCATGCTCTCGGTGATTCTCTCGCAGTCCTAAGAGCATTTTATCAACTTGGTGCGAGATACCTCACGGTTACACACACTTGCGATACTAGATGGGCGAGTGCGGCAGGTGGTTCCGGTAGACTAACGGAATTTGGTCGTGCTGTAATTAGAGAAATGAATCGTCTTGGAATGATAGTAGATCTCTCTCATGCGGGTGAAGAAACCGCACGAGACGCTTTAGAAACTTCTCAAGCTCCAGTAGTGTTCTCACATTCGGGTGCTGCTGCATTATGTAACAACTCGCGCAACGTGAACGACGAGCTTTTGCGATTGGTCGCTGTCAACGGTGGCGTGGTTATGATAAACTTCTACGCGAAATTGGTGACGTGTGGCGAGCGCGCGACGCTCGAGGACGTGTTGGCCCATATAAAACACGTGCGCTTGGTAGCGGGCGTGGAGCACGTGGGCCTCGGCGCGGGCTACGACGGCATTGACGCGCCACCTGAAGGGCTGGAGGACGTGTCCAAGTATCCGCAGCTGCTGGCTGAACTGCTGCGCGACCCCGATTGGAGCGAGGAGGACGTGCGCAAGCTGGCCGGACTGAACGTGCTGCGCGTGCTACGCGAAGTGGAGCGCGTGCGCGAACACTGGCGACGCGCGGCTGTGACGCCGGGCGAGGAGGCGGCGCCTGCGCGCCGGGGAGACTGCGTCTACGACGGCGCGTGACGCCGGCTGCCCGCCACCTGTGGGTGGCTGTTCACCACTGTTCAAGTGCTCAAATATGAAAGCGATCCTCGAGTAGAATACATGTATATTAGTGTCCGATTGTGATTTAGCGATTAACATAAATATTCTCTACGTTATTGTATTGATTGTATTGATTGGTTACCTACCTTGCACAATACTGTATTTGGCCGACGAGCGTATCGCGCGTCGTCTTGCTGAATATATCCATCCATGCACACACGACTTCGTTGACAAAAGCTCAAAAAGTTATTCGTGATCTGTATGAATGCGTAAAATATGAGAAAAAAATAATAATGTGTTTATAGAGAAATAAATATTCTTTATTTATACAAACAGTTTTTAAATTTCCATTTAGAAATAATCTATGTAATTGTAGACTCGAACCGGATCAGATCAGATAAGTGCAAATGGAGGGATCTAACATAGTTAGGTAATATATCTTCCAATACAAAACTGATTATTAGAATGAGACTTAAAAATTAAGAGCGTCTGTGGTCCAGTTGGTCGGACACTTGACTTGTAACCGGGAGGTCCCGGGTTCGAGTCCGGCAACTGGACGTGTACCAATGGGACTCTTTTTCAGAGCCTATGTACGCAACGCAACTCTCGTACGGTGAAGGACAACATAGTGATGAAACCCGCACACCACAAGGTGTGTGAACCCTATAACGGCGATGGGCTCACCCCCTGTCACGTTGGGTTAAATACGCTTGGAGAACCGTGGGTACTTGCTTTAGCAAGTGCCTCTGCCTACCCCTCTTTGGGATTAAAAGGCGTGAAGTGTATTAATTAAAAACTTAAAAATTACGTGAAAAACATTAAGACGCGTGAAGTAGTGAGAAATTTACCTTATTCCGTAGCAGTTTATGTTAGTGACATTTCAAGATTCGGAAAAGTAAATCCGCGCAAAGGTGTTCGCGAGAAAGAAATTAATATGAAGTGCCAGGATATTTTTGTACAACTTCATCAATTTAAGGTTTCCAGAGGAGGAACATTTAATGGTGGCTGTACCCATTCGACGAGACACCGCGAGACAGGGCGAGAGCTAGTATGTACATGACACTCTTATCTCGACTCGCTCTCTCTCGTCTCAGCCCGGTCGGCATCGGGTACTTGTCGAGACGAGACGAAAGGCTCTTGTCGAGACCAGATGAAAGGCTCTCTTCGGGTGTTTACAGCCGCCGTAAGAAATAACGTTTCTTATGACGACGGTGGTGTGTCTGCCCCAGCGACCTTCCCTTCACCGGCGGCAGTTACCAGGCCATAGGGTAACCACCGCCATTCTCGGGGCCGTCCAAGCAGGTACCGGGGACCCCACAGTGGGTTCCTCTTAGCTTCGCCGGGTGTCCCTACCCGGATACACCACGACAAGGCAGACGGACAGACGTTGTCCTTTTTTTCTTTTTTTTTTTTACATGGGTGAATCCTCATGGTCACCTCGCCGCCATGGGGAGAGCGAACGGGATAGTGTCGGACTCTTACCGACTAAACCCCCATGATGACCTCCGTGTCACAAGCAGGGCGGGTACCGGGAGTACCCGAAGGAATTGCATCAGGACCCGCCCAAGCGATCAGTCCTGTCGGACTCCGGCTCGGGGCAGACGGTGGTGTGTCTGCCCCAGCGACTTCCTTCACCGGCGGCAGTTACCAGGCCATAGGGTAACCGCCGCCCTTCCCGGGGCCGTCCAAGCAGGTGCTGGGGACCCCACTCCGACACCCACAACCCCAAGGACCCCTTTTAGAACGCCTTATACACCAGGCAGGGGATACCGTAGTCCTGTTCTTTTCTATACGCCCGGAACTACAGGGCTGGCGACGGGACGGCCACAACCCAACCGCCCCGCCGGCGTCGGACCCCTGATCTCGTGGGGTCCGACATCTTCTTCCCTTCCGGCCGCAGAGGATAGGGAGCGCAGCGCACTGCAATACTGACACTCCTCTTCCCCTGCGGCCTCTCTCAAATTGGACGAAATTACACATAAACGCCAACTTTTGTAAATATCGGTAGCCTTGATGAAGAGTTCATTGTGAACATACATCATGACACTGGATTTTTATATATTAAGATTACTTTAAACTTTAAACATAATTTATAAAATATATTTACGGATTCGTAAAGAATAATGTCTATGCTGAAAGAGTGCAGAGTCTAGGAGAGTTAAAAAATGTACGCCGTGCCAATGCCCTAATTAATCTGCAAATATTAACAAAAGTTCATTTAGAAACAGTTAAGAGAGCCCGTGAACGTATCGCTCAAGAAGGACATCGAGCAACCACGTAAATAAAATATTTTACTAGTTTAGTAGTACCTGCATCCTATATTTCAAACGTCTAACTCGAGCGGCTTAGATTTTTCATACAAAAATATTTTCCCGTTCATTCCCGTTCTCGTGAGAATTTCTGGAATTCCTTTCTTAGTGCACCTCTACGGCACCTAAGCTACGTTCGTTCAAATTTCAAGTGCCTAAGTTTAGCCGTTTGGGCAGTGCGTTGATATGTCTGTCCCTTTTATATAAGTATTTAGATAAAACAAAGTCGCCTCCTGCTGTCTGTCCCTATGTACCTATGCTTAGATTTTAAAACTACGACACGGAATTGAATGCTGTTTTCTTTAGTAGATAGAGTGATTCTTGAGGAAGGTATATATATATGTGTAAAATAATGTAATTTTTTTTAAATTAGGGATGAGTGAGAGTATTATAAACGTAAGAATAAACAAATATAATCAGAATGCTCCGAACTGCTAAGCTATCAGGAGTTACACGTGTTATTGTGAGTCAACCATAAAAGATAGACATATGCTGTTGCGGGATATATTTTAGACAATTTTATATAGAATATTTCCGTCATACATGATTTCTATGTAACTTTAAACATTACGCTCGCGACGGAAGCTTAAAAAATGGAGTGACTTCTCCGGTTTTCCCAAAACTTCCCTTCACTACTCTGCTCCTATTGATTGTAGCGTGATGAAAAGTATACTATAACCTGCCCAGGAGTATGAAGAATAATTGTACCTCACAGAATCCGTGTTAGTGTAAAATTACAAATAAAAAAAAACACTATGGGTATAGGTGGCACATAATGGGTCTAAGCGAAGTCCGAAGAGAGGGAGAGGACACCATTACCCTCAAATCGGGCCACCTAATGTACTTCCGCGAGGGAGACCAACAATCCCAAGGCGGCGTTCGGTTTCTTGTGAATAAGTCCTTATGTAGCAACGTTCTGGAAGTGTCTAGTGTGTCAAACAGGGTAGCATACCTTGTCATAAAACTTACCGAGAGGTATAGTCTGAAAGTGGTACAAGTGTATGCACCGACCTCGACACACTCGGAAGATGAGGTGGAGGGCCTGTTCGATGATATATCGAAGGCCCTCCACTCCACTACTAAGACACATTACAGCGTTGTTATGGGGGACTTTAAAGCTAAAGTGGGAGTACAGAATTGCAATGAATCGGCAGTAGGATCCCATGGATTTGGAGCAAGGAATCATAGGGGCAAATGCTAGTAAACTTCCTCGAACGAGAGGGGCTATTTCTAATGAACTCGTGGTTTAAGAAAAAGCCCCAAAGGAAGTGGACCTGGCAAAGCACCGATACTATGACCAAAAATGAGATCGATTTCATCATGACGAACAAAAAGCACATATTCAGAGACGTCTCTGTGATCAACAGGTATAATACCGGTAGCGATCACCGACTAGTCAGAGGCTCTCTGAATATCAACTTTAAGGCTGAACGTGTCCGTCTGATGAAAGCCAGGCTCCAACCAACCATGCTTCAAACTATAATGGGATCCGAAGCTTTCCAGCTAAGTTTGGAGAACCGATTCGTTGCCGTGGAAACCACAGCAGATGTGAACAAGAACCTCGAAAATGTGACTCGGGTCCTCAGGGAAGAGGGTACGAGATTTTGTGAAATGCAGCGTAAGGGCAGTAAGTGCAAGCTTTCTGAGGAGACTTTACGCCTGATGAAGGAACGACGTGCAAATCAATGCAATGGAGGATATGTTCAAGACGCTGCATTGGAAAGGACGTGGCATCAACATCAATGGCGAACACATCTCTCACTTGCGATTTGCAGATGACATCGTCATCATGGCAGAAACGCTGCAGGACCTTCAACTGAAGTTGAATGGCCTAGCTGATTCTTCTCTACGGATCGGCCTACGGATGAATTTGGATAAAACCAAGGTCATGTTCAATGAACATGTTCTACCGGAACCGATTTCAGTACACGGTACCGTTCTCGAAGTTGTTAAAAAATACGTATACCTTGGGCAGACATTGCAGTTGGGTAGAAATAACTTCGAGGACGAGGTAAACAGAAGAATTCAGCTGGGTTGGGCAGCATTTGGGAAGTTACGTCGAGTCTTAACATCAGCGATCCCACAGTGCCTGAAGACAAAAGTCTTCAATCAGTGTGTCCTACCTGTAATGACATACGGAGCTGAGACGTGGACACTGACGGCACGGCTGGCCCACAAGCTCAAAGTCGCACAGCGTGCTATGGATAGGGCTATGCTCGGCGTTTCTCTGAAGGATCGAATCGACATAGCTCATCGTTTTAGGCAAACGGAGTGTAGGACGCCCTCAGGCAAGGTGGACTGATGATATACGCAAGATGGCTAGCAGAAGCTGGATGCGAGAAGCCGAAAACAGATCACAATGGCGTGCAATTGGAGAGGCCTATGTCCAGCAGTGGACAAGTATGGGCTGATGATGATGATGGGTAACGGTTGTCCTATGTGAATGTTCGTGTCATGTGATCCCCACTTTCAACCCCCATAACTTTTGAACAAATTATCAAATGTTCATTTAATAAACAGATTTCAAATATACTTGTGGTGCCCTTTCATTTGATATCCCAATTGGACATATGTATTCAATTTAAATTTTTAATCCCAACCCCCCTAACTTTTCAGCTTTCAAACAAACAAAGGTTACAAAGGGCCTCGAGCAAAGTTTCTTAAAACGTTTAGTGGGCTCGTCAATATGAACAACTCAAGTACGGCGACAATGCGGGGAAACAAAGAACATGCCTGCCCTAATCATAAAAACTATCTATTTAGTGTGGAGATGAATTTTTTGGCCCGCATTATCGCCATAGTAAAAGTTGTTCATTTTGTTTTTTATTTCGAAGACCACTGTTTGGGACACCTCGGGTACATTTACATACATGCAGCAGGTATACTAATTGAGGCAGTTAGCGCTAAAGTGACCTAACCCTAGACCAATCGGTATGGAGATATAAAGGTTTTTAGAATAATGAGTTTCACATGTGTGTAGATAATTTATTTTTGCCTAAATGTTTATTTTTCGTAATTAAAATTATAGATTATTTAACATAAATGATTTTATTTTAAAATATTATTAGTATATTGTCGTACTTAAGTCGGAATATGAAAAACTGTGGCTTAGGCCTCTTTAGCGCTGACCGCCTCAACTCGAGCGCACCACATCCGACTTATATGAAATGGCTGGGTCAATTAGTTTTTATGGTTTAGGTGACCTAGTAGGTCCGTTAGTAATATTGAGACAAATGGAAATATTAAAGAGTGGAGGTGGTTCGCGGCGGCGTCCGGAAAATATTAATACAGTGTGGGACGAACTCAGGCCAAAAACAACTAGACATGCAATGCAAAACTGACTTTTATAATAAAATGATACAACAATAATGAAAAACATGCAGGAATTAATGAGTAAGAGAAAAAAATGTATATAACTTACTGCGTAGCCATACTTGGTGGGAAAGAGACAGAGTGAAGTTGGTACGCGGCATGTAAGTCTAGTTGTGTTTGGTCTGACACTTAAAGCCACTAAAATACTTGCGATTTGCAGAAATATCTGCACTAAACTAAAAATACAAAAGAGGTAATTAACAAATATTTTTTGCAACTACAAAGTTTCACAACGTAGTGTCTCATAAACACCAGCCCCTCACCTATAACAATACTCGATATTTACTGACCGAGTAGATAAAGTTAAGAAGGCAAAACAAGGTAGTTATTCTGCATACAATCTTTTTGAAAAGTAAGGCAGTAAATGCATGGTTAAAGATATATAAAAAAGCGTGCCATTTTAAAATGTTGGAAATTTTACGCTCCAGCTCCCTTTGTAACCTCCAACTGTAAATACTGTAATGGGAAATTTTCAAACTCCAAAAGTTTCTTATCTAGATGTCGCTAGTAGATATCCAGGGGGACTTCTGTCAGTTATATTTTAGTCGTTTTTTATTATTTGGATTATTTAGACTTCAGACACTTGTAACATATAGACAAACAATAAAAAAATTACTGTCGCCTTCAATACGGACTGCTTGAAGTTAGTAATTTCGTTGACATTTGTCCCCCTAATACAACTAGCGCCATCTGTCATAACTAAGAGAAACAGGGGCCCTGAAAATTATCTTTTAATAAATAATTAGAAATTCGTTATGCATACCTACTACACTAAAACCCGCGGACCGTCACCAGTATCGGAGCGATCAACGCACCCCCAGCTCACTATGTCGCACGGCGGTACCAGGGTCACCACGTAACGCCGCCGTCTCCGCTCAGGGGCCGTTTTATGGACGCGCCGGTCCCAGCCCGTGTAACCACAGCCCCTAAGCCCTTTCAGTCGCCCTTTATGATAGGCAAAGGTAAACCTCAGTCCTATTCGTATGCCCGGAACTGCTGGGCACAGGTCACTTCTAGCCTGACAGTAAATCTAATCCTAAAGGAAATAGCTGGCTATTGCTGATAAATCCCTTTTGTACACCGTTCATTTTTATTTTTATTTGTATTAAGTATATTATTTTAAATTTGTTTATCTTCGCTGGAAATATTAAACAAGTTTAAAAAAAAAATGTCAGTTAGGTTTGACACATTGTGAGCTCTTTATACTGATTGAATCAATCCTCTGTTTATTTTGGGAGATTCTGTTTGGAAGATTCCTACTTGTGGAAGAAATAAACAAAAATCTATATTTTCCTAAATCGTAAACGCAGGATTGTAACACAATGGATACATGATACATCAAAGAATAAAAATATTCCGTTGAACACTTGAATATCTATCAAAATGGATAAATTAACTGTGATATCTGGTACGCTTTTCATGGCAGCTGATGTTTTTGCTATTGTAAGTCTAGCAATGCCAGACTGGATTATAACTGATGTTGGTGGTATGTAAATTTTATTTAACTCATGGTAAGTTCATGGCATGTTAATCTTCCATGTTGTAGACAAAGTTGACCTTGAATTTATTGCTTACAGGTGACACTCGACTTGGACTTATGTGGTCTTGTATAACTCTGTATAATAGACCCCAAGTTTGTTTTACGCCTGACTTACAACCGGAATGGCTCCTGGCCTTAATATGTATCTTTATTGGTTGTATATGCATCACTACAACAGTAATATTGTTAGCGTCTAGTCATTTTGACAGAAATGTTATACCCTATGCAAGATGGGTTGGATTTGCAGCTAGTAAGTATATGCTAAGGCAACTTGTGCTAAGCACACTATTGCACTAAAATTCTTGACTCTTCAGCTGACAGACCTTCTTTCAATGAGTGATGTTACATGAGTACAGGATATCTTGAATACTTCAAATAGCAAATACATAGTCAATGCATACAAATGATACTTTTTTTACAGTGGTTGTGTTCTGCCTTGCCGCTGTGATATTTCCAATGGGTTTCCATGTTGACGACATTGGAGGGCAACCATACCAGCTACCAAACAGCCATCAAGTTGGAATATCATACATTTTGTTTGTCCTGTCATTGTGGATAACAGTAATATCAGAATTATTTGCAGGCAAAGTGTGTTTGCCGCATTTTTAGTATTGTTCCCTTTTGTTTGTTATCTTATACTAAAGAATTTTTATTTTTAATGCATTTTGAGTTGTTAAGTTACAGGATTAGCAATTACTTGATCTGGGTGATGGTGTGAATAATTATATTTGACTATTTTCTCGAATTTGGCTGTTTAGAGTTATAGAAACAAAGTGATTTTATTGAAATTATTTTATGAAAGTCATAATTTATACATCCCCTTGACTTTTTTTAATCCTAACAAATGATTGAACAGAATGAAGTAATTTACAAACATGTTTTTAAACCCATTTTTATTTCTTCAATATTTTTAAATAATTGAGGTAGAGGACAGACAAATTGTGTTATGTCTCCACCAAGATGTTTATAAATTATTTATTACTTAGTTTGTATATATTTCAGCATCTACTTTGAGTATCATTCCAAAAGATATAGAATATGTAGATTCCATGACAAGACTTGCAAATTGCTATTTAAGTGACAATAATTAATTTTCAATAAAATTGTTAGGTTTCTACATAGTGTTGATAACATTCCACTTAGGTACCTAATTATTATTTAGATCTTTTATTTTTCTTAGATATACATTTGAGTTTATGCATGAATGGATGAATATACTCTTTATTGCACACTGTACATTACAAAATGTAAATCTAACAATGGTAAGATTGCAAATGGCGACCTTATCGCTCGAGCGATTTCTTCCAGGTAACCTAATGTATAATATTGTTATAAAAAAATTTAAAGATCTGTGTTTTTAGTTAATTAGTTGGAATAAAACATAGTTAAAACTAACCGTAATAATAGTAACTCAGACCAATCACAATTATACTTTCTATCCTAGAAGTTGTAAGATAAAACAATACAAAAATATGAAAACATGGAGAAGTGTAAAGTACGAAAAAATATGTTTGGTCCAATGTTACAATTTTTTAGTATGGTACCTAATGTTGGATCCTCAGATAAAGAAGTACAGTTGTTCTGAAGGTGTTCCCAGCGAAAAATAATGATTTTCAATTTCGTCTTACAAACATAATGAAGATATAGGGATCCAAATAAAAGTTTTTGTTCCTCAAAATATTGAATTGAATTTACTTATTCCAAACTTTGAATTTGAGTTTTATTACATAAGTTACAACATCTAAGTTAAAAACTGTAGGTTCCTTGCTTGTAATTGTGTTGTGTGTCTATTTGTGTTTGGTCTGAGTATTGTAACATCAGTAATGTGCAATACATAAAATATTATTATGTTATAATATTGACAAATAAAATTGTATTAAGAATATTTTAATATACCTACTATTGATTGACGGCGTTTTGATTTAATGAGGGATGTTCCAGACGACATGTCCGAAGATGAGATCCTACTGTCCACTTAGTTGGTCCTCCGTGTGGAGGGATAATTAAATGCGTCGCATTGCACAGGAAACATCTTGAAAACCAACATCTTCTGTGGTGGTTACTTTCAATGGACAAGTGCTGCCAAAACATGTATATATGGGTTATTCATCCCTACCAGTCCAACAATATGTCTGCCGTACTGTCCAATGCCATAAATGCTGCCGTTTCGGGCATGTTAAGGGACAATGTCGCTCGAAAGACAGATGTTATCGCTGTGGTTCAGATCATCTGGGGACTAACTGCTGTGACGTAGTTGAAAATAACGCTCAATAGGTGTGTTGTGTTCAGGTAATCACTTTGCTAATAGCAATGTATGCCCTGAACATGGCAGTCAGAAGGCTACCTTGGTTCAGGTATTGGACAGATTCGTGAATTGGACAGACTCGTGGATTCGGCAGATTGGACAGATTCGCAGATTCGGCATAAAATGTACAGTTGCACACAAATCGATGAAGCATCAATAAAAAGATATTATTTTGGATGTTATACCAGTTTTCGACCTTATTGATAAATGTATTTGAAATGACATAGGTACAGTCAAGAATGAAATCGGATGAGCATTTTTTTGCTCAATTTATAGACGAAGTCAGTCACTACGTCTAGTTCCTATAGTAAATCTATGATAAAATCTTTGATAATTTAATAATTTAAAACAAAGTAAGAGACATTGAGTTTTTTTCTACTAAGTAAGTAATTGAGTTTTTTTTATTCACACCTGTACTTCCGTCATTTAACTCATCTGTTTAATCCACGAGTCTGTCCAATACTCGGGTATTAGTACAAAGGTTAATAAGACCCTAATGGTAGAAAAAGCTATCTCTTTTTCTGAAGCATGTCAAGCTGTGCCTAAAGTGAGCTCTTCATACGCAAATTCCGTAAAAGTCCCGCTTTCTCCACAGCCCTATACCGAGATTACCTCCTGGCTATGACAGAATAGCTCATCAAGATCTGGTTAGAGACTACGCCTCTCCTCCTCTGAGGAATGGTGGTAGTCTCCTTCCCAGTTTTCTGACTACTCCAATGATGTAGAGAAAATTATCATGTGTATCCGTGTCATCTATTAACGCAACGCAACGCTCGTACGGTGAAGGACAACATCGTGATGAAACCCGCACACCACAAGGTGTGTGACCCTATAACGGCGATGGGCTCACCCCCTGTCACGTTGGGTTAAATACGCTTGGTGAACCGTGGGCATTTGCTTATTAAGCCAGTGCCTCTGCCTACCCCGCTTTGGGATTAAAAGGCGTGAAGTGTATTTAGGAGAAGTGTAGTTAGGAGCGTCTGTGGTCCAGTTGGTCGGATACTTGACTTGTAACCGGGAGGTCCCGGGTTCGAGTCCGGCTACTGAGCGTGTACCAATGGGACTCTTTTTCAGAGCCTATGTACGCAACGCAACGCTCGTACGGTGAAGGACAACATCGTGATGAAACCCGCACACCACAAGGTGTGTGAACCCTATAACGGCGATGGGCTCACCCCCTGTCACGTTGGGTTAAATACGCTTGGTGAACCGTGGGTACTTGCTTTAGCAAGTGCCTCTGCCTACCCCTCTTTGGGATTAAAGGCGTGAAGTGTATTTTTTTATTATAATAAATACCTGTTCAATAATGTCCCCACCAACGTCTCTGACCAGATCGTAGAAGTCGTTGCTGTTAAACATATCGATAGTCATATTCTCCGGCAACCAGAAGGAAATGTCATTAGTACATTGCGGGTATGTCGAGACAGGTTTATAAGTGATCTGGGCGTTCAGGTCTTTGTTATCAAACTGCGATAGAAATCCAGAATCTGTGCTCCACATGAGTCTTATATCTGGTATTTTATATAGAGCCATTGCGAGTCGCTCTAGACCCAAACCGAATGCATAAGCTATAGTATTTTTAGCTCCTGCGTTGGCTAATATCTCGTTCCTCACAATACCGCATCCGAGTACCTCCATCCATTTGTCCTCGTAGTAAATTTCTAATTCGTACGACGGGTGAGTAAATGGAAAGTATGCGTCCACCCATCTATGTTTTATGTTATCACCGAATAAATTTTTCACTAAACCTATGAGGTGAGCTTTTAGCTGTACTTCCATGAGCTTTGTAGCTTCTAACGTATGGCAGCTTTGCTTGTCAGGGTCGGATATAGAATTTGGAACAGCTAAAGGATTTTTTGGATCAAATGTTGGTTCGAATATCTCCAAATCTGTATTGTTTGGAAATAGTTGAGCTTTATTTTGTGACCGGACTGCATCAACCTGGAACCAAAGAAAATAATGTTTTATCATAACATACTTTCTGCTAAATTCGGAACTTAAATCAGTGGCATGCACTGGCTTTTACGACAAGGTAGGCAGTAATCCCCAAGGATCGAAACCTATGTATAGGTAACTTATCATTACGAAATATAGGTATCTACCTATCTACTCACCCACAAAACACAGGACCTTTGTTAGCCTGTGTCGTGAGTACAACAAAAAAAATATCTAGCATTAACTCTATTATTAGGTCGGGAAGCCAAAATACTAAGGCAGTGTCTTTTTGCCTATATGGTGTGCACGCCACTGACTTAAATATTACATAGTTATTATAACTGTACTAAATTTAAAGAATGATTTACAATGCAAAAACAATGCTTGTATGGTGAAGGACAACATTTTGATGATACCCGCACCGTGTATCCTATAATGGCAATGGGCTCACCGCCTGTCACATTGGGTTAATTACGCTTGGTGGCAAGTCCCTCTGCCTACCCCACATTAGGATTAAAAGGCGTGAAGTGTCATCGACAATATTAATATAATGTTTACCTGATGAAAGACTGGGAAATGTGTAGAGTCAATCTCATCTCGTCTGTAGACGTCTCCGATCATGATGAAGTTGTCCAACCCGGACCTGAGCAGTTCACTCTGGTGTGCCGTCATATGCGCTCTCAGTAATGTGCTCCTATTAATATAGTAGCAGTCAGACTTGGCTCGACTCGGATGATCTTGTGGGATGAGTAAATCGTCGAAATTTTGCTTCGTAGTCACTATAGGTGAGAGATTGTCATATACACTGAATTCTGGATTACCTCTCTGTGTGAACGTGTAGAAGTACTTTACTATTCTCTGCCGCACAAGACTTAATGGATTATTTTTTTGTAGGTGTAAGTTCCTATTCAAATAGGATATCATTTTAGGCGTCACATTAGTGTAGTCATCCGGTTCGAATTCCTTATTGTTTATACGCAGTGAAGACACAGATTTAGCTACGGTGCTGTAGCGGCAGCGTAGGAAGGTAGTGAGTGTGTATCTACATTGGGGAAGTAGTTTTGTCATTTTTACGATATCTATGTGGTTTTCACTGGTGACAGCTGATAGAACGAGAATTGACCATTGGCTTGTTATCGTGGATACACAAAAGTATTGTATCTTTATCACAATTTTGGGTTCTTGGTTGGACCAAAAAAGTGGTGGATTCTCCAAAACTCCTCAATCCAATATTTTCCCAGATATATTTTGACAGTTACGTTCCAATACAACTTATATAGATAGGTATTTCGTTAAAATGTTAAAAGAAAAATACCTTAAAACAACACGTAAATAGTTTTATATTTATTCTGATTATGCTATAATTAGGGTATTAACAACATGAACAAAAATACCGACAAAGCCCAACGTAGATTTTTCGGATTTCAGTACCCGTATCAAAGAACAAAATGACAATACTGGAACGTTACATAGAAAAACTTGAGGTTATAACAGCTGATCAAACTAACCTACAAAAATTGTGTTGTGTACTTTGTTTTGAATGTAATTATTACTCATTTAAACAATTAACACTTGAGTAAAGCAAACGTTAACTGTTGTTATACATTAATTAATAATTAAACTTACCGAAAGTATATTATGTTTCGAAAAAAAATGTTAAGATTAACTCAATTGAGTATTGTAGGCGCAGCCGGTTACTTTTTAGGATCATTCAATAAAGAACATACATCGAATGATATCGATAAAATAGTTACAAATGGGAACGTAGTGAAAAAATACCCAGGACTTCCCATATTTGGTACAGTGTCGGCAGCATCTCCATTTTCAGAAAGTGGCACTACAAAAGAAACCAGGGTAAGTTCTCTTACTACCTTATGAAATCTAACCCATCTGGGGTTGCGTAGCAAGCTGTGGTCTGGTGACTGTCTGAACTCTCCAAGGAATTTTTTTATTTGTACAGAACGGGGGGTCCAAATTATACATTTTGGTCACTAATTAGCTGCAAGTACTTTAGGCTACAGCTACTGAAGTACGTACCTCATCTACTTACTTATTATTGTAGCTTAGAGACATTACATTTGCACAAAAAATACATATACCTAATTATTGTACATTACTAATGTTGCATCATGCATCAGAAAGGCATAATTTCCACACATTGTCACAAGACACTGCATCAGATATTTGTGAACATAATCATGTTAACCCTTAATCAGACAAGGTTAGGTCTTTTTCTGATGCATTTTGGACTCTATTTACGTTTTTTATTCTAATTACCGACTCCACCACATAAACCGGGGCGATGTATATCATAAAATCTAGCTGTTAAGTACAATGTGAAATTATTGTTTAAATAAAAATGTTTACCTAACATAATACTTTATTATCATCATGCATTATTTTTCCAGATATCACAAATAATGAAGTATGGCTTCCCAGGTCTAGATAATGTCAGGTCTTATGATGACTTTGTCCTGTCCTACGATAGGAGGAACCGAGTCGCACATTGGGTATTTGAACATCTCACAAAGGAGCATGTCAAGAGAAACGATCAAGTTGACAGAAGTAAATGTGACTTTCACACTGATGAAAGTATACATCCATTTTTCAGGTACGCCACAGGCTCATACAGAGTGTAAAAGGACCCCGAGCAATGGTCTTAGGATTAGGTTCTTATGACTCCCAAGATGGGAAAAGTTGGGCTGGAATTGTACACACAATAGAATATTTGACGACACGTCAGTATGAACAATTTTTACTATGGGGACAATGTGGAAAAACGCAAAAAAAAAAAAATTCATCTCTGTACAATACCTATAGACAATTTACTGTATGGGGATTCGAATTTACTTACTTAAGTCCTATGGTACCCCAGTGGTACAAAGGGACTTTACAAGATGGCGTCACGCCGTCCTGTCCTCTGCGACTGCTCTGGCATCGCACCAGCTCAGCCCTCGCGCTCTCAGCTCGCCGTCGACGGTGCGCCGCCACGTGTGCACGGCGTGTCCAGGTCTGCGTCGACCTCCCCCAGGCTGCCACTCGAACTCGATGCTCGCCTTGTTGGATTTCCCTCTTCGGATCGTGTGCCCAATTCACCGCCATTTGCGTTGTGCAATCGCTGTGCGATTTGACCGCACTGTGTCCATAGGTCCTCGTTCCGTATCGTGTTCGGCCAAAATACGCGGAGGATCGACCTCAGGGATTTATTCACGAACACTTGTAATTTGTTCGTGAGACCCTTTGTCACTCTCCACGTCTCACAGCCGAAGAGTAGAACCGATTTGACGATTGAAGAGGGAACTCTTGATGCGCCGCTTGAGGACTTTGGACTCCCACACCGGTCTCAACTGAGCAAAGGCTGCCTTCGCTCTGTTCATCCTTGCAGCGATGTCTTCGTCCGTTCCCCCATGTCTGGTTATAGTGCTTCCAAGGTAGACAAACCGGGTGACCGTCTGCAAGCTGTCACCCTGGAGCACGATTGGGTCGGTGTTTGTAGACTTCACCCTCATATCGACGGTTTTGCGCCTATTGATTCGCAGACCCATTTTTTCTGAAGCTACGCGAAGGTCTTCTAGCTTCTCTTCCGACTGGGCTAAAGTAGGCGAAATCAGGACGATGTCGTCGGCATAGTCGAGGTCTTCCATTATACCCGAGCCCCATTTGATGCCTCTTGAGGATGATGTCACTTCACGCATTATGTCGTCCAGTAAAAGAATAAACAGGACAAGCCTGTTTAACACCGGCGCTGATTCTGATGGGTGCTCCCAGCTCCTTATCGTGCACCACTCTGCAAGTACTGCCTTCGTACAGAGCGCGGATTATGGCGATGATCTTGGCTGGGATTCCTCTGCGTTTTAGGCTAGACCATAGTGCGCTCCACTTCACAGTGTCGAAGGCTTTCTCAAAATCAACAAACACGAGGTGGATTTTTCTAAAAATGTCCCCATAGTAAAATTTATTCATACTGAAAATCCCAACAACGTTTCTAGGTCCATTGCTCGGGGTCCGTTTACACGCAGTATTTACCATCTTTTAGCCTTGTGGTGACGGCAAATGGAATACATGTGTTACAACCGCAGCCCAATATTTCAAATAGAGTATATTTAGGCCTAAGAAAACAAATTAAACAGTATTTTTTAAGGAAACGCGCACTGACATGATATTAACTGTTTAAAACGGGTATTATAGCGCGAATATTAACCAAAGATCAGCATTTAGCTGACCTTCGTTGTTTGATCAAATTTCGTCGTTTAATTAAACAGTATTTTGGAAAAATTAACAGTATTTATTTTATTTAATAATATTAATTTTAAGCTTAAAAGTTCACAGTGCCACTTCATGCATAATTTAATTAATCCTTTTGTAATATAATAATAAAAGTAAGGAAATATGCTGTTGTTGACTTAGCATTTTTCATATAAGTATACATGGTGTATCATATCATTATTTTAGAAAATAAAATAAATAAAAATAAAATAAAATTATGATACACCCCCTATACACGACGGTTAAAATTGCATCTAATAAACTGGTGGAAAAAAAAATACGCTGTTTTAATAGTGTAACATTTTTGTTGCTGAAAACAGTATTTGTTATACTTTTATTTTGTTCAACAGTAAAAAGTATTTTGTAGTGAAAAACAGTATAATACTGTTTTTAACAGTATAGTTGGCAACCCTTGTGGTAACCATAGCACTGGTGTTGCAGATCTCTGAACAGTGACTACAAAGGGTCCGGCTTCGACCGGGGCCACCTCGCCGCCGCCGGCAACCACAGGATACACCAGAATCATGTGGATCAGACCTTCTTACTCAGCAACATGGCACCGCAGGTAAACATCTATCTATCTACTTACTTACTTACTTAGGTCCTAGCATACCCGGGGGGTACATAGGGCCTTGCAGATATCTCTCCATGTCCCTCTATCCTGCGCTGCCGTCTTTGCGGCACTCCAGTCAATGCCCGTCGCCCTGAGCTCGGAGTCCACGGAGCGCCGCCACGTGTGCGCTGGTCTTCCTCGTCTCCGCTTCCCGCTAGGGCGCCAGTCGAAAGCCACAACCGCCGTATCGTTCTCGCCTCTTCGGAGCGCGTGGCCAATCCATCTCCATTTGCGCAGAGCGATTTCTTCGCCTATCGGTTTTTGGAGGCATTTGGTCCATCTATCTATCTATATATATAAAAATGAATTGATGTTCGTTAGTCTCGCTAAAACTCGAGAACGGCTGGACCGATTTCGCTAATTTTGGTCTTGAATTACACGTTCGTACACGGTCCAGGGAAGGTTTAAAAGGTGTATATCTTCTAATACACGAGGTACAAATCTTTCTATGTTGGCAAAAGAAATGTTTGCCGGGACAGCTAGTTTAAGTATAAATTAATACCAAGCTTAACAGCTTGGTATTCCTATCTAAACTTTCTCGATTTCTTCTGGCACCTGCTCTGACTTTCACTCTTCTGTGTGACGCAGAAGCTTGCTTTTTGGTTGTGACTCTGCTCAAACACAATAAACCTTTATCGACACACTATTTGAAAAAACGTGTTTTCTAACACTTCCCTCCGGCTGTTAGTGAGTGTACGTATGATGTCGGCAGGTGGGCGAGGGCTTCAACCGTCACGCGTGGAACAAC
>SJJU01000110.1:0-43444 GCA_012932125.1 Conopomorpha cramerella
ATACATGACCATCGGTTTCGAGTACTTTTCACGCCACCTTCAGCCAGGACATCACCAATCTGGTCTGTATATGTCCTTCTGGGGCGACCTCTACTCACTCGGCCCATTACATCACCCATATAATCTCTTTCGTCAATCGACTTTCATCCATTCTTTCTATATGCCCAAACCACCAATTTCTATGTTAAAAATGTAAAAAACCAACATAAAAAGTATGTCACCAATATTGAGTGACAAAGAACATAGAAGAATCCTGCACAGTAGTCACAAGTAAATAGGTACCAAATGAATAAGTGTACTCCATCATCAAAGACCACATTGTTGCTTAACATCAGGCAGGATAGTGGTCAAGGTTGGGTGCTTGTTCACTGTGTTTAAAGAAAAAAAATTCTTCATCATTGTAAATTATTTAGTCTGTTATTTTTGGTTCTAGGTTTTATTTTTTAAATTCATTGGTGCTATGTGTCAAAATGGGCTTTTTACACAGTGAAGACTTTAGTCCCCTTTATTTACCAGTATGCACAAAAACCCATAGTTAATTATTTTCAGGGCTAATATATGGCAAGGTACATTTCCACAAAAAAATTCAGTGAAAGATGGCTATTTAGGTACATGCCCAGTGAATAGCTTTCCACCACAAAATGACTTTGGTTTGTACAATATGGCTGGCAATGTGTGGGAATGGACAGAAGACTCATGGCACAATAACGTAAGTTTAAGGGATTACATACATAATTTTTGTGCAAAATTTGGTTTGTACCAATCAAGTTTGCTACAAATTGGAAATTTAAAATTGCCCTTTAAAAATGTGTTTATTAAATCCATGAAAATACCATTTAATCCCATAGTAGATAACTGGGTAGGCAGAGGCAAGTCAAAATAGCTTGCCAAGCATATTTTACCCCATTTTAAGAGGCCATGCCTGTTATTGATTTACTGCCCTGTATTCATAAAAAGTTAAAACATTGACTTCATCGACAACAAGTTGTTGACGTATATCAACATGACTGGTTTGTTCCTATTTAGCATACATTTGACCAGTTTTTGACACTTAAGTAGCAGTGCAAATAGCGTTGTTCTAACTTTATGAATACCACGGTTAGAGTTCATATATATAATATTAGAAGTTTAAAACGGGTATTATAGCGAGAAAATTAACAAAAGATAAGCATTCAGCTTACCTTCGTTGTTTGCCCAATGTTTCGACACAGTTACATGTGTGTTGCTAGCTGACATTCATATGTTTGTAAAAATAAGTAGTTATTTCTATGAGAATAATGCTACTTACATAAGATTTTTGAAATTAAGTAAGGAATCTTGTTTAGCTCACGAGTAGCAAAAGACTAAGTAATAAAACACATAATATGGATCCTTTAAATGGTCAGTCTATTATTTCAATAGGTACATAATTTTAATATTTGTGTCACAGCATCATTTATAAGTAATAGGTAGTACAGATTTTCATCTACTCATTTTTGTCGTCTTGATGAAAATATATTTAGATATTTCCCTCTTGTCATTTCTTTGGCCTCTTCTAGACCCAATTGATAGGCTGAATCATGAAGTTTTTTCACCTCCATAATGAGTGTGCTTACAGACAGTGTTTTCAAATCTGTAATTAAAATTGACATAGTTAATGCAAGTCCTCTATAGAATATAGCACAACAAATATGCTCCTGGATCATTTATTAACATCAATCAAAATTTCAACTAATACTTGGATAAGTACCTATATATAAGTTTTCCCACTAATTATGACCTAGCAGAAGTACATTAATACTTTGGGTAGGAACTAGTAAGTACAACAAACATAAAATTGGTGACATAAACAAGATTCTTCAGTAAAAATTGTTAGTGGGACAGAAGTCGTACAAAATTGCTGATGTTTGAGACTATTTTGGAATAAACAAGATAGATTAATAGTTTCTACTTACGTTGTATGTATGTGAGGTCATCCTGTGTCATGGTTTTGTCCCAACAAGGTGGTTGAGACCCATTTTCCAAAGATCCATAGTCTGAAACACCTGGAACTGAAATAATTCAAAATAGGTTAGAAAACAATAAAGTTGTAGGTATAAAATATACGCATTTAGTAGGCGCATCAAATATATGTACTGACTCTGTTGAGGCCACAGTTCTGGAGACGTCCGATCCAGCTTCTCTAAACTCAGTAGGCTTTCCTCCAAAGTTGCAAGTGGTGTATTGTCATCTGCGGCTTGGCCTGTAAATGATAAAGGTTGTAATTAAAAACGTACATTAGTTGGTACATTTTTTCTCTTTACTATGTATCAATTTAGTCTCTTAGGGTATTTAATTTAAATTTATTTACTTTGCTGTGTTTCCATTGATGTTCGTTTTGAATGTTCGGCCATTGTTGTTTTGTTTTTGTTTACTTTTTTATCTCGTCAGTAAAATTGTGAGCAAAGGTATTGGCGCTTTAGTCATTTCAAGGAAAGTTTTTGTAACGAATAACGCAAAGTATATTGCACTCTAACTCAATTACTTTTGCAATATATGAAAATTATTTTATGTTATATGTGTATGTGTAATCACGCCCGTGAACGTTTGTTTCAGCCTGACGAAAGAGTGAAGAAGGGTGGCTCATTTCTATGTCACCGGTCGTATTGCTACCGCTATCGCTGTTCAGCGCGTTCACAAAATACAGAGGACAGCTCTTCCGTCAACCTAGGTTTTCGGTGTGCCAAGTCTTTGTAGTTTAGTATCCTAGCATTATCTATGTAACTACCTGGAGGTAGATATGTATAGTGTAATATACTATACTGTTTCAAAATCGACACACTGATACGGGTTGCATGCATGAGGCAGGGAATTATGGAACTGTAGTTCCAAAATGTACCACTGGATACCTGCGGTATTTTGTTGATTCAAGAACATGCCCCTAAGGCTTGTTTGTTAGCTTTCGACTACCGCTAAATTAAAAACCCTATGCAGTAAATTAAAAAGTTCTTCTTCGGATCGATCAAAACAAGCCAGACAAACAACTGCTATTTTTTAAATAAAATCTTTATTATCAGTATCACTTCGCGAAATTGATTAAGTAAAAACGTATTTTAAGGAAAATTGATAAGTCAGAAGGTTATCTAGCGATGGATTGAGAATGCGACGCGCGATTCTAGCGACATCTTAGAACATCAATACGAACTATTTTGGATTTTCAAATAATTCCACATTAACTGCCCACTAACTACATTGTTTTATTTGATTGTGCATTTGTAAATTTGATGGAAATAAATCATTATTTATTATTTATTACTGTCAGTGAGTCTTAGTTTTACTTATGGTAGTCATTACCTACCGTCTACAACTCTGGAATATACATTTTTCAGTGACTGTGACGAGCAGTATTTCCAGTCTCTCGTGACAGAATGTGCTGTCATAGTCTGAACTGTCAAGTATGATACCCACTTACGTTTTTAATACCTGGACTTAGCATCTACAGAACTACCTACATTAGGGATGTGATACAGTGAACATCACAGTGGGATATTGTCGATAGGTATATTCAAGACTGATGAATCGGTACGTTAGCCCTGTGGTGATGCCGAATAGAATACCTACATGTATCACCACTCCAACATTTCCCGTCGTGGGGGACGCGGTGATGCAACCAAGGGAACCTCCCAGCACGGCCAGCAGCGCTCTCTGCGAGTTTATAACACCACTGCGATAGCCAACCCGCCTGCCAAGCGTAGCGATTATTGGAATTTCCCCCCAAATGATCTTGGAAATCATTGGCCTTTGTCCAGCAGTGGACGTTATGTGGCTGATGATGATACATACCTACTTTATTGATGGAAGTAGACCATAACATTATGCTTGTCTTTGATTTTATTCGCGCCTATATAATGTACATTTCAACCACATGTACAAATGTACATTATATATACCCGGTGAACAATATTAATAACATACCTACTTACATAACATTAGTATACGTCTGTAGTCCAGTTGGTCGGATACTTGAATTGTAACCGGTCGCGGTTCGAGTCTGGCTACTGGACGTGTACCAATGGGACTCTTTTTCAGAGCCTATGTACGCAACGCAAGGCTCGTACGGTGAAGGACAACATCGTGATTAAACCCGCACACCACAAGGTGTGTGAACCCCATAGAAACAGAATGTAAGCGTAGCGGCGGGATTCTACGTCTATGGTGAACCCTATAACGGCGATAGGCTCACCCCCTGTCACGTTGGGTTAAATACGCTTGGTGAACCGTGGGCATTTGCTTATTAAGTAAGTGCCTCTGCCTACCCCGCTTTGGGATTAAAAGACGTGAAGTGTATTTCTTAATTTTATTTACATAACATTATTATAAAATAGGTTACGTCTTTCATAACCGGCCCAGTGAACACACACGTGTTAGCTTCGCTGGGTTTTTAAACCCGGGTACTAAGACACATCGCCACGATAAGGCATACCTACCACAGAATGGGTTCTTTTTCAAACCTGACTATACTATACAGTATAGTCTGGAGATCTTCAAGTCACGGGTACCTAATGAACAAGTGTGCTCCATCGTAGACCACATTGCTGCTTAACATCAGGCAGGATGGTTGTCAACCGCTTGTTCATAGAGCATTAAAAAAACGAACGAAGTTGATAAATATTTATACCTATGCAGCCTAATAAAACATCTTGAGATAAAAGGTGTTTTTCTACAAGTTGCAACATTTGAAATGAAAAGGTATAGATTGAAGATGCTACGCTTCGTCCAGGATTACTTGTTGGTCTGAGGATATTTCTTTTTATGTGTGGCTCTGCAGGGCCCTGTTGTGTCTAGTATCACTGCGACCACTGCTGATATATCGTGATCGCCACCTAGTTAATCCTTTAAAGTTCAGTAGAAATTTTGAGCGCCTTTACAAAAGTAAGTACTTTTTTGATACTGAGATTCACCACCTCATCTGATGAAAATATATGTTTTCCCAGATGAGTGGATCGTTTGTGCATCAGGGGTCCGCACTCACCAAGAAGGTGTATGGGAGTTTCATCACCTTCATTGCAGAAGCGATACATGTTTGTGTATCAGATGCCCATTTTGCACATGTGCTTGTTTAAACAGCAATGTCCCGTTAAGGTTCTCACCAGGATGCGTAGATTGTGTCTACTTAACTCGATAGCATCTCTTGCTACTTAGCTGTTGTAGGCTTTTATGAGAGGTTTGGAGTGTTGGATCCCTGGCGATTGTTTTCACTGCGAAATCGATTCTCCTTTGCATTGTTCCTGTTTGCGAGGCTTTTTGGTGGTCCCATCTGCTCCCACCTTTGCCAGCTCGTCGGCCATTTCATTGCCGTCAATATGCATGAGCAGGAACCCATCTGATTACGACAGTGTTAGAATTTCCTAGTTATTACACAGTATTACAGTACATTCACACAGTTTTCGACTAGTCTGGAGCAAATCGTGCTAGAGTCCAGCGCCTTGATAAAAGCCTGACTGTTTGTGTGAATATATATAATGTTCTTAGTTGGTTGGAGTTGCAGGTTTGATTCCGCACATTTGACAATGGCGTATACCTCTGCCTGAAAAATGGAGGCGTAGGCACCCATGTTGATGCTTTTTGTACACTTGGGACACTCTCCATATATTCCGCACGCACCCTACCTTATTGCCGGATTTTGATCCATCCGTGTACCATAATAGAGAGTCCTGTTTCCAGTCTGAGGCTATACCGAAACATGATAATTGTACCGAAACACTCCAGACTTTTGAAGAATAGGTAGTTAATCTAAGCGTGTCTCTCAGGTAGTCTTTGCTTGTACTTACGAATTACCAGAGGAATAGGAAATCCTATTACATCCATTCGTATAAATTACCTACAATCCGATCTTTTCGGCTTTGGAATTAATTATCGACTCCGTTAATAAAATTGGAACGTATTCTGAAGGCCATCAGGCAGCGGAAGATACATGTGTCCAGCCAGCTTGAACTTAGGCTGGCTGGACACTAAGCTTTCACTGATTTCCCGTAAACAAATTGCGTCACTTAAAGCTAGTAAAGAAACCGTATTCAAAAACGCTCCCGTTAATTAGATTCAGAAGTATCTACGTAAATTCAAGCTGGCTGGACACAAATTTTTGCATTTTATATTAAACCGCTGTAATTACAAAACTTTTGGCTCTATGGCTGTCAGAAATATTAAGTATGTGACGGCCGTTAATATAAAAAAAAACTTGTCAAAATCACTTCCGTTGCCGAAATTGAAAAACCAGCGAAAAGTCGTTATTCAAGCTGGCTGGACACTTTTTCATTCGATTTTCTAAGCCTCTGAAGCGTCGCAAATTCTGAAGTAAGGATGTTTAGCCGTCACATAAATAGTGCTATTAATCTGCTTAAATGTGACCTATTTTATAAACAATTTTACAAAATTTGAATAGAAAACGAACCATCACACTGCCGTGTTGCAACGTCCTAAAATAATATATATTTGGGAATTGTATTTGGGGGTCCGGCTAGGGGAGAGAGCAGACCGAAAGGAATCGTCGAACATCGGATCTTTTGGCGTGTGCTTAAAAAGTTTAATTGATTATACCAAATCGATTTAAGCCAGTCGATTCATTATTCTCTCTCGAATTATTATTCTAGTGAATAATGCATAAAAAAGTACCTATGTACCTAAAAACATACCAAGAAAGGGAGAATTATAATTATTATTCTATTTAAAATTCGACGGACCGATTGAGTTCCCATTCAAACAATTTTGTACTCTGCTGCAATCAAGTTAAGAGTATATTTTACGAGACATTTTTCATGAACTGTTGAATATATTTAGGTACAGTATTGTACGCATAGGAACTGCCAAATTGGTCCTTCGAATTAAAAATAGACTTACAACAGTGGCGAGAAATCACTTTGAATATTTTGTCGAGCTGTAACTGAAACGTAAAAAAATAACAAACTTAAAATCTTTTACATTATTTAATTATTTTAATTTATTGTATTTAACTTACTTTGTATAAAAAAATACGGTAGGTACATACTAAAACTGAAAAAACAATAATTATACAAGTAAGGCAAACTAATAACAAAATGTCTTTATTGCACATAATTTGATATTATTACATTTAATTTGGTTTGGAGCTATGAGTGAAGCACCACTTTAAAAAAAAATTGGTAAGTACGAAAAGACATAAGAACTCCGACATTGGTACAAGGCCCAGGAGTTTGTCGAAATAAAATTAAGCATTAAAATAAATAATCTAGGTACACAACCAAATATTTGTCTAAAATTGTACTTCGACTTTTTAAATCGTGTCACAATCAATAGTACCAGAGTTTCAAGTATTATGAGCTTTACAGCTTTGCACCACAGCGATGTAATGAGTCTTCTTTAAAAAAAAAATCAACAAGAGAGCGAGTCCGAAGACGCACGATTATAGAATAAAGTAGTCGCATCTCTTTCATTTTCAACTAACTTTGACAGTTTGTTTTTTTTTATAGAAAATCTCTCTTTATGAACAGTACGCAATATACAAATTAAAAAAAAATTGCGATGTTTTTTTAAGGTGATGATGATGAAAGTGTAATTGTGCTATATGCCAACCCAGCGGAATATCTGTTGGCCAAACCCTTGACAGCTAGCATAGATTGGTCCGGGACATCTAACCCCAGGATACCAAACAGAAGCTATCATTATTATATGATTATATGGTAGGTATGTATGATACATGCTTGATAATTGTATTGCTTGAATTACAATATAAAACATTAAATTGGCAAGGTATTTGTTTATAGATTATTCAATAACTAATCTGTGAAAAATATTTTTTTTTTGTTAAAATCACTTCAATACATAAATAAATTAAATCAAAAGATATAATGCAATTAGAAATATTTATGACTTTATGACCTATCATTGAGAGGTCATCTAAATCTAGAAGCAACCAAGCTACGTACAATAATAAAAAGTATAAAACGTTACGCGACCACAAACCTATTTCCGATGAATTTTTATACATTTACAATAATAATAACATTACTATAAGAGGTACACCATTGCCGCTGCCTATTTGTAATTATTATGTAATCTAAATCACATTTCATCGATGCCCAAAACCTACATTTCTCCTTTGCACAATAATTGTCTATTACTACTAATCATTACTTGCCAATTGTTTTAAAACGAATTTCGTTCAGCGACACCACCACAGGTATTGTCGTTAAAGCGAACTAACTTAAAATAAAAAATAAATGGTGAAATTGTTTCAATTTCACATAGCACTTACTGCATGGTACAAAAAGATACTTGGGACGGTTGAAAAGTATAAAAAGGAAATGAGGACAGTAATATTCTTATAGGGTAAGTAAATACAGTGTAACAGTCTAGGATAGGTTTTGGGAAGTATTGTTTTCGATATTTATCTACATGTTAGAAAGGTAAAGCAACCGTCCGCGGTCTCTCCTAAAATAATACTTATGTAGAGGGAAATAGAACACACAATTCCCCAATGGTTTTAGCATCCACTCGCGACCACGCAGTTCCTTTTGGAACTGCTGTATGAGGTACGTTTAGAACGATTCCTTCAACAAGTGTGAGTGTTTTTAGTATTATTCGATTTGGTTACATTTAGTCTCGCACGCGGTACCTACGTCCTTTCATAATTTGTTCACTATAAAGTCATGGTAAAATGCGCACGTTACTAAAAACACCCTGGATGCTCGGGCAGCAAGTCTTAATAACTAGAGTTTTTGTTTTTTTTTAATAATATTTGCACGTCGGAAGTTCACGTGTTGTGCACGTGAGGTTTGCCAGAGCAGCAAGTGGGCGGTCAGTTGCCGGCGGGAAGCACGGTGCGCGCGCGCGCAATTGAGCCATTGGTGAAACCGTTCTTCACACCGTTCTTGTAGATCACTTCCTCTTTGCTGATCTCAGTCGTCGCCGGCTGCGGAGAACGGGCGCGGACCTACGACAGATTTGGAGTGTTATAAGAAAAGTATACTTTTCTAAAAAAAACGTTATGGCTAATAAATATAGGTGTCGTTCATGGATTGTAAACTTTCTGTGCTTTTATAACACATTCTAAGATATATTGTATAATGGTGATGGCTATAAAGTTTGCACCCAATCTAAGATATGGTCGCGAATGATATTGAATATTCATCATTTACGCGGCACAATGATTCTTTTGACACTTAATAGAACCTCTTACGTCACTATGGCTTGACTATAAGGCATTGAAGTTAAATCAGTCACCTTTTATGACGTGGATTCCAATACACGGTGTTAAAGGCTAACTTTGTCATTATGTAGTTGTAAGTTGGTATTATTATTTCCAAGTCTAGCCAAGATGGGACGAAAAAAAATTACAGCAACGAAGATTGTATTGTTTCTCGTTAGGCTGACTTTCCTCTTACGATTACGCCTCTGAACTTGAGGATTGACTAATCTAGTCTCAATAGACAACGTGCATAAAGCAATTGCGTTTTTATTTACCTTAGGTCTCCTGTTGTAGGATTTCTGGTAGTAGTCTTTGAATAGGAAGAAGAACATGACGGCGTGCATGCCGATCCACCAGACGAACTCGCGGGGGTAGTCACACTCCACGAACAGCAGTTGGAACGCGTGCACCATTATGCCCACGAATTGTGCCTGGAAATGTAAAGTGTTTTTAAACCCTTTAACAGGCAGAAGTTTATTTGTATTTCATTGATTTTAGACTGTATTTCAACGGACTAAGGTTCAAAATCGGTCTTGTGCCTTCCTCCGCCAATGTAGGCCCGCCGTCTTTACCAGATCGTCGGACCACCTTGTTGGAGGTCTACCCATATTGGAGGCCTATATCCAGCAGTGGACGTCAGTGGGCTGACATGATGATGATGATGATGAAGGTTCAAAATTAGGTGGGATCTATATTCCCTCTCCCTGGTAAACGGTTAAGTACTTTAGCTTCCACTACCTTATGTATCAAAACGGTGTAACAATAACATTCGTAGTGACAGTAGTGTGTAAGTTACACAATCCCTTTATGTCATGCAAACACCAAATATGATGGAAAAGGACAAAACGTTTATCCCTTTTCTATTGACAAAGTGGTTACAATATACTGTTTCGTATATTTTGACATTGTGTCATTTGACGTTTTCTTTACATGTGCAAAAACACACAGACATGTGTATAACTTAGATAACTTTGGTTATTATCAAGGGATTAAAAAGTAGGAGCGAATAAGATACCCGTCGTATTCATAAAAAGTTAAAACGTTGACTAACTAGTTGACATATATCAACTTAGATTGGTTTGTCCGTATTTGGCGTACTGTTATGAGAACTTTACTAGCAGTGCACTAAGGCTGTTCTAACTTTATGAATACGAGGGGTGTTTTAATTTTAGTACACAAAGTAATGAACTAAACTTTACAAACTTGATTACAACAACACCATCACAAAAAAAGCTTACCATCTGCAAAATAGTGATGTACTTCTTCCACCAAAGGTACTTCTGGATAGATGGCCCAAACGCGGCCAGCAGGTAGTAACTGTACATGACGATGTGCACGAAGGTGTTCAAGAGGCCGAAGAAGGTCGAGTGACCTCCGGGAGTGAACTTCACGCCGAACCACACGGACATTGGCATCACACCGTGGTGGATCACGTGCAGCGTGGACACGTGGTCGAACTTCATCCTCATCACGAAGAAGAACTGGAAGTTTGTTGGGTAACTTTATTTATTTAACTTGCTTTAGTTCATAAAAATAGCCGAAGCCCACTGTTTCTATAGATCGTACTGAGTGCATACCAGCAGACGTCAAAGACCCGAAACGAATAAAATTTTGCATGAAGGGAATATTTTTTTCGCTTTTGGGTCTACAGGAGCGGAAGGACGGTTATATGGGCTTAAAAGGTTATTTCTGGACAAACTTCTAATATATGTAGAAGGTAAACAAGAATACTTCTGGTGGAAATAATGGCATTAGAATTCAGTTTAAAGTTCAATGTTAGAAAACGTAAGTAACAATAAATTCTGCAACCTTAACACGTAAGCTTAGAAGAACCATGGAAGATATTTCAGTAACATTAAATGTTATATACATCATGTTACTTGAAATACTTAAATAGTTAGAGGTATAATCTACGCGTAAATAGAAGAATATTGAGTTGTGTAAAGATTTTTTTATAATTGAGTAAGTAAATAACTTACCGTGTCAAAGAATTCCGTGAATTTTGAGAAGTAGTACCACCAGCATGCATGAACCATCTGTAATAGTAGACTGCTATAGAAACAACAAGAAACAATATTTACATAAACATAAGAGCAGCCATAGAAAATAAATGAAGTGGTCCTCTGAATCTGTGTACAGGTTGTAGGTACCAGCAACTTAACTGGTGTCTACAGTGCTATGCTTTAGTGTGAAGAATCAATCATAAATAGGCTGCAAATATACTTCACAAGATATTTTTCTTCATAAACACAAAGAGTTCAACAAATAAATGATTATTGGGTAGGTATTACATCTGTATTTTCTAATCTTTTTTTTAAATATTCCTATAAAGAAAAAGTTTGCATGTACAATTCAGAAGTCAGAATTACATATATCAAAATATGTACAGCTATGTAGGTAATATGAGTAGGTAATCATTATTCTCAAGACTTAAGTAAATAGTGACTGGGGAATTGGGTGTATGTATTCACACAAAAAATAAAAGTAATTTATGACTACTAATTGTACACACAACTGTTACATATCTAATGAAGCATTTAAGACTAAATGAAATGGAAATGCAGTAGGAAAATTTACAAGAACATGAGGGTTAAGGTAAAGCATGGAAATTTGCATGTTGTTGTTTTATAAATAGCTAATATGAGATTGATGAAAGTATGTATTATCTAATTGTGCATGCATGTATTCAGGCTATTTACATAATTGTTCTGTCCAAAATATTTAAAACACTCTCGGCAATATGCTAATTGTATTCAGTTGCAGCTAATTGCTCTTTAAGAAGTGTCATAACTTTTACACTGTGTACAATGTGATTCAATAGATAGGTATGTAGGCACTATTTAGTTACTTGTTGTAAGAAAACAGTCAGTCAGTTGTAGGATTTAGTGTCCACATTGGAATGTAGGGGGGAGTGGGGATGAAGGCACAGACATAGACATACAAAATCTAAAGGTAAATCACCCTCATAGTCTCAGGTTCTCTTGAGTAGTCGACTGGTTGACATCTATAATTATACCTGCCTGTGAACCAGCCTGACACACCAATCTGAAACAATCACCGACACCAGGCCCTTGCGTTAATTGTAAAAAATTTGGTGAACCGTACAGTTCAACCTCTACGGCATGTTATAATACTATGTTAGTATCGGTCAAACACATATAAAGACGTAACATTTAACAATACAGTGGACAAATATGTTTGTATTTGTTTATATTAATGATGAGATTAAAAACCAGACTATCGGATCCTTCTAGACTTCCCTGTACAAATGTTGTATCTTTATACATTTGACCTTATATCTCCAGTACATATTATAATTCAGTATTAATACTTAGAGGCAGCTAACATGTCACCATCCTGAAAGAGAATCTATCTACAAGTTGCATAGTTTTCACCAGCATTATTAATCTATTTGCATGACAATTATGATTTCATGCGTAATGTATCTATATACAATGCTGTTAGTCGGCTGCCTGGACACCCTAATGACGATGTAATGGCAGCTCATGGACTTACTCTGGTGGCTACAGGATTATCTGAGTAATCCACAGGTTGGCAGCGTAAACTGTAATGATGCAGCCAGCCTCCCATCAAACACTACACAATGTTTTAAAAGAAATATAAATTTTAGCATAGCATAATAATAAACAAACATTGTTTATTTACTTGTATGTAATAAACAGATACCTTATACCTATAAGTGGAGAAACAATACATATCTGTAGAAATACAAAATCAACAATAAAAAACAACTATAACATTAAGGATAAGTAAATCTACTTAAATAATTTGTTTCTATAGTGCTCATTTGTCACGAAAAATCAGTCAGTAAATCTATCATGGCATGTGTATGATATTGAAAGAGAGCAACAGTGGAGTAACCCAGCAATATACAGAAAAAAAATTCAATATTTTTTTTGAGGCAAGATCAAATTTGACTAGATAAAATACTTTCAGGTGTGTTGAGCACCAAGTTGATGAAAATTTAATGTGATAAACTCTTATCAGAAAGAAAGTAAACATTTTTGATATTTGACCATGATGTAAGTATAGTAATCATGTGCTTCAAAATTACATTAAATGTTTTCATTTCAATCCCTACTACAGGGACACCGGTGTGCAACTAAAGTTGCGAGTGGGTCTATTTTGGTGCAGGACAGTTTGGGATACAACATAAAAATTTTAATTATGAAATTAATCTTACCTCATAGAATAACCACGCACTGAAGATTATTTGAAAAAAATTGTATGCTATTAATACATTCTGCAGTTCAAAAGGTTTTTTTCTCCTTTCCATGTATTTGGGGCCTAAAACCTGAAAAAAAAATCAAAAGTTTAAATCAGTAAAAACAAGATACAATGTGAATTGTGAGTGTACACTAGAGAAGATCTTAATTTATTTAATTAAATACATTTTGTACATACCTTGACTAGATAAACATAACTTAAACATAAAAATAGTGTGGGGAATGGTGAGCTCATTAAGAACCATGAACTTGTCCTCGGATCTGAAAAGAAAAAAACAGTCTCAATAAACATTATACACACTTTAACCAGTATTTTGAATGAGCAGTGTTCTCATTACACCATATTTACAGCTGCTTTGAAACATTAGGCATGTTGCTGACAAAATATCAACAAGTCTCAGACATCTTCAGGAATAGTTTTAGTGGGTCAGCTATAAATATAATGAGGAACTCAATTGGTTATGACATATAAACTTGTCTATAATTTTAGACCTAGGTGGCCTAATAGGCCTTCTTTACTCAACTTATTCAATAATGACATAGAAAGATTTTTGGTATTATACACTATGTAAATAAAGAAATGAAAATACCTTCAATTAAATTTTATGTTATTATGTTTGGTAGTTATTTTTTAAATAGTTATACCAGTGTTTAGTTCGTGCAAACGGTAGTAATATTTAAAGTGGGGACCAACGTTTGAGGTGTAGAAGGCGATACATATTCAGATCAAGTTGGAATCTAAGTATTAGAACGTGAATTTTTCGTTTATAATAACAGGTAATTGTAGTTACTCACCCCCATTTTTTTCAAAGAATTCGTTAATATTCCTTAGGTATTGTAAAACTAAAGCCATTGTGCTGGTATATCTGAAAAATAAGAAATAGTATCATTAATAAAATGTAATAATACACGATAAGGGACGTTGGTTGGTTCCTCCCTCAACTATTTAGTTGTGTAGAACTTACGATTAGTTAAATAATAAATACAAAATGCGAATTCAGCTTTCAGGAGTTGTTCTGGATATTGGATCTTAATTTAGTTATTACTATACAACACTTATAAACTAAAAAGAAGACTTAGCAATCACACAGCACTCGCACACACATTGCCCGCCCGCCCGCTATATTTTCGGCGAATGATACGAGCGGAGGCAATAATTCTGTCAGTCTCTTACTTAATTTGACAGTTTGTTTGATTACTGTTTCGAGTATCGGGCGCGCTTTTTTGTAATTTAATTAACACTCGCATAGGGAACTTCAATAAAAAATATATAATGTTCTTGTGTTTAAATGGTGCATTCAAATAGATGCAAGTTTCACTTTGTTTGTACTTTTTCATATATCAAGTGGGTACCTACCTATTTCTTTTACCAAGAGCAATTAATAACTCGCATTCTACAATTTATGATTTATCGATATGTCGTATGTAATAGCTCCGGAAATAAGAATTCAGTCCATTCTGTAACCTTGACTTTTAACTCTTCCGGGAGTTTAACATTTACCTATCCACTTAACAGGTACCTACTTACCTGATGGGTTTTTAAACACGATTTCAAGATCCCTTATGTAGGCATTTATTTAATTAGGTAGATACCTACTCTACTCTACTTACCTACTTAATTTAATTATCAATACCTACCTTACCTACCTACCTTTTACCATTTACAGAATCAGAAACCTTACTAGGCACAAATGAAAATCATCTTTTCATAGGTGCAAATAAGTCCTAGATTCGTACATGTAACATTAAACCTAGGCAACTAAATAGCTAGGTAGTAAAATTATACGCATAGGTAGTTATTTCATAGAGAGCCTACCTCCTTATTCATTTAGGTAGGTACACAGTATAAATACTCTAGGGACAAGCTTTATCATTTACAATTGACAGGGCGGGTCGAGGACGAAAAGGCGCAGAGTTAGGTACGGGCTAAAATTAAATTTACAGTTATGCGCACTTAAACTTTACGGCAGGCAGGCAGACAAATCCCGAGCATTAAAAAACATCACTCAGCTACTCAATGGTAGGTATTTTGGTACCAAGTTCACCTCTTAGACATACACCAATGTCTAGCAGTCTTGAATGAACTTGGAACATTATCATGGATATGTTTGATAATAAAATTTGTCATTAACATTTAAGCTAAGCTTGGACCTAAATTAGGTTTAGTGCAATGTGTGGCGCCAGCATTAAGTTTGGACTAAGTGTGAATTAAGTGAGTATACTTGAAGGCTAGGTTATTGCAAAAGTAGTGACGAAGAAATTCAGGGAAAAGAAAAAAATAAATCCTTATCCTGAAGTAATTACTTATTTACCGCTAGCGTAGTGATACGAGGTGCTCAATTACTTACCTACGTGCCTACCTATTTCTAAGTTACCTAATCCTTTATAGGGGTAGTTACATAGGTACGCTACCTAGAGGCAAAATATTGAGTAACTCTGCCCCCGTTTTATCTCGAGACTTGAGAGTGATTGAACGAGATAACTAGGTAGGTAACTAAGTAACATAATGTACCTAAAGGTCGTGTCTCTAAAAGTTGAGCTTATTAGACGAGGCGACGCGATAATATTAAGCATTATAGGTCACGTTTTGTCGGACAAAAGGTAAAATATCTACAATTTATTGATATGTCCCATCGTCCATCGAAGTAGTTATAACTTCTCGGTCTCTTCGGTTACCATTTCCGTTGTTTCGTTTAAGGAGACCTAGAACTTGTATATATTTAAGTAATATAAAAACATAATAATAAAAATAAGTTTCTGACCCTACTACAGTAATACGTTTATTTCAAGTCATCAAAGCAGCACAAATGTAATGCTAAAGGTTCAATAGATACCTATAACTGTGGATTCTGTGGTCTGTATGTAGGACACATCGGCACATTATACATTAAAAACTAAAGATTTATTTTTCTTATCACCTACGTAGAAATTATAGCCGGTTTGCGAAATCAATTGATGAAGTATAGGTATCTAATTGATGAAGTAGTAGCGAAGCCTCGTTTTCACGACTTTTGTCAGACTGTAGGCACAAACAAGGACACCGCGGGGCGATACACTTCCGTTGCTTTTTAAAATACCTGGGGAATTATTATTTACTTTTACTGTTATTTTTAGCTTTACGGTCAAACTCTACCGAAAAATTGATTACTTAATCGTTTCGGAAAGCGCCGGAAGTGTAGATGAATCGCTTTGACAGACCTTGACTATACTTGCATTTTAACTTGACTTGTATGTACTTACATTTCACTTAATTATGCCGTGCCGCCGCCGCAAGTAGTTGTAGAAAGGTAAAAGTCGATGGACTGCCGCCAACTGCCCTCTTACATTACTTGAGTTTCTGTAAATAAATAAAGGAACAAATTAGTATACCTAAGGTTAACTAGGCAATTCTATAGATAGTAGCAAATGGCCTATGACAGTATCTGCTTAGATATATTTACGATGTTATTGTCTGGCGAACTTTAAAATACCTAAAACCTATCTATTTTTCGTGACAACGTTTAAAGACCATGGGGTCAAGAAAGCTAATACGATGTCGCAGGGATCATTTTGGCGTGTGTTTACAACTTTAAAGCTAATCAAGTCTTGTGATGGAAAGGTAATATTTCATAGTACAAAGGACATAACAAAGAAAAATATAGGTATAACACTATAATTTTCTAATTGTCACAGTTTATTTATAGATATCAATATAACTGATGATGTGTTGAATAGATGTATCTATAGGTGACTAAGGATTGTTAACACCTATCTAATAATAAGAATACTTAATACAGTAGTTACTGGTATGAGTTATGCCGTACCTAAGTAGGTACCTAATAAGGGGAGAAAATATGAATACGACTGCATTTAATAATAAGAATGGGGAATATGTTGTGCACTAAACTTTTTTAAGCGACTATATAAAGCAGTGTTACTCATTTCGACCGTATTATGATTTTTATGTTTGTTCGCGAATAACTTCGTCGTTTATGAACAGATTTTAATGATTCTTTTTTTGTTAGTAAGAAAATATTTCAAAGGTGGTCTCATGGTAAGGAAGTCAGGGTTTGATGATGATAGACCTGATAAATCCAAGGGAACTTTAAAATATCGTAGGGGTGACTAGTACTTTTTTCTTTAAAAGTACATGTACCTACACGAGGGTCCTTTATACAATCCAAGGTGTGCGTATCGCCACAGCACCGCTCGAGTCCGTGTGTTAACTTTTCTTGCGCACAGACAAGATAGATTTCTGGTAACACCGGGAGCACGGCGGGAGAGTGTTAGAAATAAATACCATTGAACCCAAGTGCAGGGAATGAATCGATAACTAGTTAGATGCTCTAACCTTTGACCACAGAAGCCCACGGCAGCTATGAATCACTATTTAACTCGGAAATCGCACGAAGGTCAGTGTTAACTCCTGAACTTACGTTACAATCGAAGAATGTTCCTTCTGTTCAGTAGTTTGATAGGCACAGTATCAAGTAATCGCAATATCGCAGAGTGTTAGTCATTAATTAGTGCAGGAACAAATACTGGGGCGAGGACGTGCGTTGCAACAATGGCACAGTCTAGCCAGACCAATGTCACTTGGTACAATCTCGATGGTTTAAAACGTCTCCTTATCTATTTGATATTTATGTTTGTTATGATATTTCGGCAGTGCCATAAATCACATCGAATAGTACAGTCAATTTCATAGCAAAGTGAATTTCATTGCGATTTAATAAATTTTCCTATAGTTTTTAAACGCTAATTTGACTGTACGTGCGTTTGTTACAATAGCCAATAAATTCGTTAAGTAACTACCATAGCAGTAGATGTATTTATTGTATGTTTTAGCTACCTATCTAGATAATAAATTCGTCGACAAATTTGATACCTATGAGCTCACGTCCTTATTATAGGGCCAGATGAATAACATGTTTGGAATTTGGTGAAAAATAACTAGCTAGTTCATCGTCTAATACAAGAAAATTTCCATAGATTATTAAAATTAAAAATTTGTGGCTGTCTACAAGGGAAAGTATGGATATGAAAGGAATACACTTGGTTATTGTTAGTTATTATACCTTGCACCTTGTACCTTCATCGCGTCAAATCATATTTAAAATATTTGTCCTGTTTTTACTCTATAACTATGGTGAAGGGGCAGGTGAGATACAGGAGAGATCAGTGTAGAACCGGTCATAACCCTATATTTATGAAAATAGCCATGATTATCATATCTATTATTATTTCTATATAGGTACATACAACATTCCCAGAGAAGTAGGAAAAGATCATGGACCCCCACTTGCCACTTACCTACTATATTTTGTAATAAAAAAATGTGAAATTCTTCTTTACTTAGTGAGCAACCTTCTCTTTTACAAGTACAAAGATCTATTATTATCTGTCTGTACAGTGCAATGTCAAGGGCTTATATCTTCTATTAGGTAGTTATGAAGTTAGTATTTCGTCATCAGATTTTATAAAAGAATCACGTCAATTACAAGAAACAAACACGGTAATTCCCATTTGTTTTATCGAACATGGCGTCATCGAAAAGGTGAGATGATTCGTTCTTTTCATACTTAAGGGTTAAAAAGTTGAAATTCTTAGCTTTAAGTACCTACCTACGTGTAACAGGAAATGTAGGTATAGGTTATAGATACCTGCATATGCGGGTATTTTGTTAAAACGTTAAATAGGTAAGTAAAATAGGTGGAAAAGTAAGATATTTGACCTGTGCATAGCAGAATATGCAGGCAACACACTTCTTATCAATAGAGAGATTTCAGTTGCGTGTTTTTGGTTTTGTACTAAATACGTAAGTTAAGCATCTTTATTTAATTTAAAACTGGCTGATTGCGAGATGAACGTTGCGTTGTACCATAAATAAGACAACATACACTAACCTTAAAGAAATATCTCACAAAAAACCTGAATATTTCTTATTAGAACACTTTGATGAAGAGCTACTGTAGAGATAAAAATATACGTTATTTGTAAGTGCCTATGTATAGATAGCAGATGCTTACCTAAGGCGGAATTTCTGTTGTAAGAAATAATAGGTTTGCCAAGATCGTGGGAAAAGAGAATTATAATTAAATAGGTATCTGGTGAACAGAAAGGTACCAAAATCGACAGATCGAACTATGTAGATAGGATATGATAGGGTAGCCTACAAACCTACACAGATCTTTTCTCAGGTTTTTGTTTTAATAATCGAAAAATGTACCTACATACCTACCACAAACGACTATGATCGTACACTACAGGTCTCTACATTTTGATTTTAATATCTAATCAATTGAAATGTTTAATTGCAACGAAGTTAAACAAAATTAGTCAAAGCCTATTATTAGCAAATTAATATTCTATCTTAGTGTTCTATGTTTTGGTCATGTCCTGGAGGAAGGTGTCGTGAAAAATACTAGAAACCAGAGATCAAGTATTAAAAGAATGTATGAACGTAGACGAAGCGAAAGGACTATGTCTGAATCGTGACAGATGGAGATGTGTAATCTCTGCCTACCTCTCTAGGAGACAGGCATGAAGTGTATGTGTATGTGATTTTTACAGTAGGATACAATATAACCAACCGCTCTACATTTTGCACAGGGTCAACGTAACCATGACTGTACCTAAAGCCAGACAGCTACTGATTGCAGCATCATGCAAACATCGGTAATTAGGTATATGTACGTGATGTGACCTACTTCTCAGTTTAAACACGTAATGTGATAAGAGTCAAAGGAAATTACTAAAAAGTATCTCTTATCAACACTGAAATCAGTCTGATAGATAATTATATCTTATAAAAACGTACGTTTGTAAGTACTCCCAAATTTCGTCATTAGGTAAGTAGTTAATTATCTATTGATTAGCTAGCTACCTGAGGTATGTGTTATACATTGTTATATTATCATTCTAATCAGTGTATTACGAAGTTTTTCAACAGATGAACCTGAATCCAGGCAGGTAGATGTGTCTTATGTGAAACTTTACTCGAAGTAGGGTAAACCGTATAGACATTGGCCACTTAGTTTTCAAATTAACTTTTTTTTTTAAACTTTTTTTCTCTTTATGTGCTTGGTATTTAACGGTTAGCAAGAAACTTAGTTCCAAAAAGGTTTTAGGTCCAGATATACCAATTATTAATTGTTTACGTGCGTAAAAGCGTAGAATAAAACGTTTTTACTTGCGTTTTTTTATATTCCGTACGCTCTTTGAAATACTGTTTTGGTATCTAGTGGAAGATGACCTCGTCTCATTAGGTGTCCGACTATGTGCATTCGTTGCTTAGTTTTACCTTAAGCATATAGTCAGGTACTTGTCTAGTGTTTGAAGGCGTTTTTATCATCAGTTAGAGTCACCGAAGTGGGTCATTGGCTTCACGTCGCCGTCGTATAATGTAATGCTGCAAACGACCGCCACGTCCCACTGTCTACATAGTTGTTTGTACCGACTAAACTATTGGTAGGGAGCATCCATTATCTGAACTGCAAACACTAAATTCATAAGTATTTCCGTGCGCTGAATGCTGGGACAGACTATATGCCTACCTATACTGTTAAACAATAGTATGTAAGAGAAATGGTACAGTCACTGAAGTAGGCTAGTGAAAAGTGGATACAAAAAAATATACGAGAAGTTTTCTTAAAAAAAAGTATTTGTCTGTACTAATATGTTTGCTGGTGCATACTTATTCTTAAGTGTCCAATGACTGCACTCACTGCATTATTCATCTCATGTCACATTAGCTGTTTTTTTGTAAAGTACCACGATTATTTGCGTACCTACTTCAGTAAGTATCTAATAATTTTTATGTAATTTTCGTTTGTTTAATTTAGACGTATAATAATTGCTATTAAAATGAGAAACGCCAATGTTTAAATGGATGTTCGTGTATCTGTCAATCTTTCACGCGAAAATTTCGATCTCAATAAACCTTTACATACATAGCATACACATCGGAATAACAAATTAGCTCAGGCAGGATAAACAGCGGATAACACCGCCAGGGTACAGCTAGTAAGGAATGTACATAAGTTACTATGTACATAGTTAGGCACCTATAATGTTACAAGTGAATTCTGCAGTTTTTTTAATTGAAGCTTGTCGCCTATTCGCATTTTGAATGGCAATAGTAACACGCTGAAATGTTCCCACACAGTGTCAATGGGTAAGTTAATAACAATAGGCTCTAATAAGTTGCTACTGCTTGACTGGTTACGGGCCGTAGCAAGCTACAAGGACGCAAACACTCCAATAAATTCCGCAGTAAACTCAATTACATAGGTCGTAGTAACTACTTATCTATCAAAATAAACTACCCAACATGTGTTGCAACCGATAATACAAATTTGGCTAGTGTGAATAGCTTTTAGTGTTGCCGGACTATCGATGAACCGATGTATATTAGAAAACGAGGTCCAACTTTAGTTTTGGGTTATTTTATATTTTTCATCAGGTCAGGGTCAGTATCTATCTATGTATCATCATGTATCGATCGATATTATAGATGATGATATAAGTTAACTATCGATAATTTGCCAAAACTGCAACCTACCAACATAAAGGTAGATATTTTTTACATTTAGTTGAACGAAACTGAGAGTACTAGGCTCTGCTATTGTTATTGGGTATGCAGTGTAGCAAATTATGAATTTGTTCGACTTTCCCTTCCGGTTAATCGTTCGTTACGAATAGAACTACACTACTTCACATACGGGAACCTAGATAGGCAGGCACACCTAAATAAAATGATCTTTAATAAAACCTCCTACCAATTTATATCTATCTAACTCAGTATCTGTAATTAATAGTCAAATTACATTATGTATAATCCCTTTTAATAGCCAATTAAAAGAGATTACTAATACATAGTTTAAGTAATCACTTATAGTGTTTATAGAAGCATATTTAAAATATTAGGGAATTAATCTCACGATAAAGCACATTAATCACTATTGCGACAATTGTAAGTAAAATCTATACAAATATTATTAATAGCTAATAGATATTAGCTGTTATGATCTAGTGTGATAGCCGAATAAAATAAAAAATCCTGGACCAGTTTACATAAAGAAATGATAAAATGAGGTCCAATTCAAAATGGTATTGACAAATTGATAAACCCTACCTTTACCTATGACTTGTAGACAGAGTAGGTACGTACCTTAAGCTGTTAAATGCAAACAAGTCTAGGTTGCTCATTCAAGAATATAATTAAAATGAGGATAGCACACATCGAAATAGCGAACCTCCCGACCCGGTCCCCATACTGGAAAAACTTGTATGCAGACTACGCAGGTTGGTACCTATGTGTATAGGTATTATGTTTGTTTTCTGATTATGTTTGATTAAGCTATGTTCACTGACGACCTTCAATTAACATGAGTGAGAACTTCTTGCTCACTAATAATGCTATAAAGTATGTTATTTTATCACACACCTACATAAAATATCAACTATTGACATAATATGTGGTTAAAAATACCACACAGACAAGAAACAGGCTCAGTCGAAATTCATTGAACTTTGATCTTGAATAAGACGAAGGTCTCAGAAGACGAGAGAAATAAAAAAATGAGGAAAACTTTAAATCATCGTTTCAATAAGTGTAATAAAACGAAAAGTTATGGAAACATTCGTACCTAGGTAGGTACAGTCAGTTGCATATAATATATAAATATATGACATTTATAATCTGAACAAATTTACGTTCAAAAACAACCACAGAAGGGAAAATTTTGAAAATCGGAACACGTCAAACTGGTTTTCCTGCAACATTTATAGTACCTATTGCACTATAAATATTGCAGGAATTATCCTATTAATCTCGAAAAATTGCAAGAAATTTCAACTCTTGCATAGAACATGTTAGATAAGTTGTGTATTCCCGCAATTATTCGTGGTCGATATTGCCCCACCTCACCTTACATTATTTATGAACATGACTGTACCTGTGCTACGATGATTGCTAATTATTAAAGCCCCATTCAACCTTGACCGGACGATCGTGAAACATTTTTGACGTAACATCTACTTAGCTAGTCGTAACAGACGATCATAGACTCGGTAACACATAATTACTTGCACTAATTATGTAGGAAGCTAAAGCTAGGTGTAGTAAAATGTCACTACATAGAGATAAAATACTGCAAACTTTAACCGAAGTCTTAGGAATTGATATAAAAGTCCAATATTAAAAAAAAATAATAAAGAAATTAAGGGGACCAACTTGAACAGATATTGAACCACTTATTATACTTTAGATTTTGGATACAAATGACTTGTATTCTAACAGAAGTTAGTAATTCCTATAGTAATAAAACATTTTTAATATATAAACTAGCCAACGGCACCTAAATCCTAAAAAAAATTGGGGTATTTTAATGAAAAAAATTTTAACGTAGGTATACATATAAATACTTAACCGTAAAAAGCGTACTCCTTTTACGGTACGGTAATCCTTTTCATAACACGAATTCCTACCTTGCGTCGTTTTTTATGCGGTGTATTGATGAAAAATAAAACAATACAGCTGCTAGCTTGCAAGCCGAACGGGAATACTTGTTTGTATCAGTTCTAGAATTTACGATTTCTTTGTTACATGTAAAAGTCAGGGTGAAGCACTTTTCCCACGATTGACACAAGACAAGTAGGCACCTACAAGTTATTATTATTATAAAGGTAAATCGCTCGGAGCCGATTTAATACCAACCAGGTGGGGAAGTCCACAAATTCACATTCAAGTCTCGTTCATCTTGATTGCGTTCAACAGTTGCTGACCACGCAAAATACGGAAGTGTCGCTTAACACGTCGGCATAAGGGTTAGAATGCCATTGTTGAAGTGTAAAAAAACAACTGTTTACAAACAAAAGAGATAACTATCAAAACTAGATATGTGCGTGCGAATAACATTGTCTTAGTAATTATTACAGTGTTAAAAATTACCAGTAGATAGATACGTGGTCGGTATTTACCAGTTTATAGAGAATTATAAGTAAGTACCTGTGTAAGTTTGAATAAAAATAATTATATTTCTTGCTAAAAAATTATGGCGTGCTAGGGACCCAGAGATAGAGATTACTCGTCTATTGGTTGGCCACTTCACATACTACTAGTGCAGTGAATTTCGAATGTAATTTGACATAAAATGATACCTACCATTATATATGGATGACATCACCGATATCCCCCAACACCATGTCATGTTTCCAAAGGGTTTACCCACCGCAATAGTCATTATACTCGTGAAAACATTCAGCCAGTAATCTGGTCTACAACCCTAGTTGAAACTAATATGAACGTCATTAGACATTAGGGTTCATTTTTAACTTGTCACAATATACCCAACTCTCCTTATTGATGTTTTAGTGACACAGGACAAGTGTCAACAAAACCATACAGACCACTTTCTTGTCCGACCGTACAAGGAAATCAAGGTATCATTTCCTAATGTTGTCACAGTATCTGCTGTGGACTTCAGACCCTAATACGAGTGTGTTGTTCTAACCAAAAATTAAACACGTTTACACCTATGTAAACGTACAAATCATAGACAGTTACGGTCTGCAGGTAGGTAAGATACGGCGTAAAATGACCACAGTCAAACATGGACCAAAATAGTAAAACGATAATTGATTTACCAATAGTACGGACAGTTATGAGAGGAAAATGATAGATGTGCGGTTTTTTAAAGAGGTCAGTTGTTACCTACCTATTTGGTTGTCGAAACGAGTATTTTGCGGTTTTTCGAGTTGGCTCTCTACCTAATTGAATTCATAAAAAGAACAAGAAAAGTAAACGCACTTGTTCGGATTCAGAATGCTATAAAGATAGAGCTAACCATTTAGGATTTGTCTGAATTTTATAAGTATTTATGCTATATATATTTATGTATATTAAACTATTGGACGTCTTGCGATTTCAGTACATCATACAAACTGTAACACTCTCTAGTGACGCATCCCACAGGATGGGGATAAACAGTAATCTACATATATCCTTTCTCAGGCTTTAAACTATCTGTATACCAAATTTCATTTAAATCGGTTGAGTAGTTTTGGTGGTGAAAGACAGACAGCGTTACTTTCGCATTTATATTATTAGCAAGGATTGTTAATTTGTTATTCTGAAAGTGTACCTATCATATTTTTGTACGTATACTTGGCAGACAATAACGACTGTCTAGTATATTCTAATGCTCATATTATACGAAAGCCATAGTCTCTACACTAAGCTAGCGGTGATAACACCACTAGGTACTAATCTGAGGTGAGCTTACACTATAAACAATGGAAATTGGAGTTGGAGTCAATACCAATTCACTGCTATTACTTTAAGAAATATAACTACATAACGCCAAACCATATGTGCATTCCGATAAAATCGATACAAATATCCATTACCAATCTTCAGTTCAAGATGTGCTTGCACAACTGATGAAATCAAATAAGTCAGTCAATTCATTTCTATGAATATTACTTTTAACATATGAGGTCCCAAACATTTATTACAATAATTCAAATGTTAAAAAAATGCTATATTGCTACACTCTACCGGAGCACATTGGTTCCGATTATTACTCAAGCTAATCATTTATATTAATGTCTGAGATCTTGCTGCATCGAATGCAATTAATATGAATTGATAATTTTCTATACCATATAGAAAAGAGTAATGATTTCGGTCGATCCAATCTTACGGAGGATACGCTATCAAAGAAAGAAATAATTGCTCTAGTTGTCCCGGCAAAACGTTGTTTTGCCAATACACATTCTTAACAGTGTTTATTTCCTATTATATGCATGTATTATACCTACATATAAATCTTTTTGGAGAATCACTATATCGATTAACGAAAACCGCATTAAAATCCGTTATGTACTTAGTTTTAATGATATAAGCACACATAGGGACAGAAAGCGGGAGGCGAATTTATTTTATACTATGTAATGATTGATTGTGTAAGTATGCAATGAATTGTGGACGTAGGTAAATAAAATACTATTAATATAGTTATTCATACCTAACCTACCTTTTTATTGATAAATTATTGTTTCGTCGCACAATCGGAACATATACATATAATCTAGATGACAATTTCAGCATATTATCGTTTTGCGGGTAGAGCACGCGCGTCGCGTATCGCATGCCAGCACGTCTCGTGACGAAAACTACACGAATTGAAAACATAAGTCTCTGGTCTGGGTGTCCTTTGTGAAAGCCGTATGAATGCTCATTGCTATTTCTTTTGATATATAAATACAACATTACATTTACCTGTCAAATCTCGGATCTCATCTTTTCCATTCGAGATCAGAATATACTTAATTATTTAACTTAATTTTAAATTCCTCGTCAGTGAAATTATGCAGTAGGTTACAACGTATATATTCATTTATTTTTCGTTTAAAATATACCTCTAGTAAGTACCTAAGTTAATTGATAAATCTGAGCAAACAATAGGTAGGCAAAATTTTGAATGAGAGTCAATATGTGCCTACAGATAACAAAATCGTTCAGTTTTATTGTGATGATAGAACGTTTGTCTATATTTAGTTTTTTGGACTTTGACTTTGAGGAAAGAATACAATACCTATATTTTTTATCGTACATATGTCCAAAAACACTCAATCGTAGTTTGTTTTTAAATACCAACTCATACACGGAACTTGATATGTGTTGTTCAGCTCATCAATAATGCCATTTGAACTTGTGCCTCTCTCTTCCGAATGCCATGTGCACGGATCTCCCATCTGACCTATCCATGTTTGTTTTTATTCTTAAACAATGTGATGCACATGACACCCACCTTGTCTGACAGAACGGCGCGGTGGCCGCCACAGGCCCCGAGTGGGTTGCCTGGAGGTGAATTAAATATCTACCTACCTACTGCAGCGCAACGCCGCCGAGTTGCAATTTAAATTATGATAAATTTCGTTGCATTAAGAGCATCATTATAGCATTTTGCAAGACTCGTGAATATTTGCGTTATTGCACACACTATTTTATAAACAACCTGCACATATTTGTAAACGTCACGCCATGTTTGTTATGGTTTGATGTCCGTTCTAAGTAATGCAGGTAGTAAGTAATTTTGTCGAAACTTTTGTAATTCTACAAGCTAGAACAATCTTAATGATCCCAACATTCATTTCAAGGATAAATCAACGTTCTGGCCATCAAGTATTAGATAGAATCCTTGAAGTTATAAATTACGTATATTGTCTCAATATAAAGAGCGTTTCTGTTATATATTAGCGATATTGAGGGCTGTCCAGAACGTTTAAGGTTTCTTTCTCAGCACGTTCCTTATGCAGGTCCTACCAAGGTGCAACGATGACAAATTGTATCCACTAATGCAAACCTGCTGTCGCCAAAGTCGCCCCCGCTGGCCCACGGTGCGGCCACTATATGGTCATCGCCGTGCCGTGCGCTTGCGCAACACCCGGAGGCTCCACGCGCGACCCTGAACTCAATACGAACGCGATCATTTGCAACTAATCGCTGCAAAGTTAGCCGTCAAATGTAAACATTTGCAGGCTGCGTCGAGCTCGCCCAGGGCCGCATGGGACGTGATGTTTGACCCTATGAAATAGGCCATTAGAAAAATATTTGTACAAAATAATGGGTGAACGATACTACAAAATTCTCAGGCACGCGTGAAGAAACAACTTTGCTTATAATCGTCTCAATTGGCGGTAATTCCGCTCAAGTGATCAAGTGTTGCGAGAGACGTTGGGAAACGTATGGGCCAGACTGAATTGCACTCCAATATGCATTGTCTGCCGTGCATTACCTCTGAGCTCGGAGTAACTCGACAGTTCACTTAACTATTTTATTTGTCGATTCTGCATTTTTTTCCTTTAAGCATTAGTAGTAATTCAGTCTATTGTTTTAGTGCAGGATGCTTAGAGAGGTCTTCATCAGCGTTAATTAGTATGCGCAAAGTCATGTCTGCGATGGAGGAAAATTCTCTTCATTATTCTATTCCTGACTTTTCGGGGCATATCTTTAATTTCCTTCCTTGCATTTTGTAGTAATATTTACATTCACTTCTGTCACAGTCAAGTTTGTCTCGCACAATCCATCCATACATTTTAGTGGTTTGCCTCTCGATCTTGCGTGTTCATTGACCTTATCTTCGCATTTTTAAAATGTAAATGTCGTTTGGGTCTGGAACTGGATTATTTATCTAGATTTTTTATTATACGAGATGGCAGTGTGCTTCAAAAGCGTTGACAATTTGAACTTAACGGTCGTTTATTATAAATTATTCTTATCTCCCCCTGTATTCCAAACTCACCCCTTACTTTAGCAAGAATCATAATTACGTAAATGAAGATAAGCTCAATTGATTAAAACTTGGATACGTAATTATGTTGGAAAGTCATGACAAGTATTTATTTGTATTACAAAAAATAGGTATTTTTGTACTAACATTTATCGTACACTATAAAAATAATTAAATAAATATTTATTAGGTAAAAAACCTTCACCATCATGTTACGAATTTCTATGGGAGAATTATACTGATATTTGACTAGAACACATTATGTACATAACTAATACAATAAATAAACGCGAAAAACTTTTGAGTGTCTTCCTGGTTTTTGAGACGTATAAAGTGGTTCACCTAGACGAATCTCACGCACTTATTTTTCGACATTAAAGTGTTAATTGCAGGCAAAACATTGTCGTGTTGACGCATTCTTGTATCGTACCAACTGAGCCAATAAAACTGTTCGACGAAATAGCTTAAGTAGTTTTGTTCCAAATATCAACATATGTACTACAATGTACTAGGTAGAGTACTTTTCTCGTATCTACTCGTTTACATCGCCTTTTTTTTTTGTTTAAGTTTTGGTTAACTTAGTTACTAGTTTACAGTATTATCGTTGTGTTTAGGTGCACCAAGGACCTCTTGACTCGTGACTAAAAAGTTTGGCCCAATTTTTCACTACTGAGTTTTCTTCTGATAGATTACGCTTCATATTATCACACACGTATTTAAATAAAACAAATAAAAAAAATGAGAAATAGGTTGAAAAGAAATCCTCCGGAATTGATCCTGGTCGGACTGTACGTTGTTTAAATATTTCAGTCAGTTTTTTTTCCTTTTGTGTATTTTAAGATTACATCTCATGTGTTAGGTACCTGTACACAACACGCGGCCGTCATCGCCGCCGCTTCATCGGTCAATAAATCTTACAAATCACCAAAACAAACACTACAAAACTCCTTTATTATTTGCCCAATTTACATCCGGCAAGAGGAAGATTCTAGAACTAGCAGAATAAATAGAATTGCCTGCCACTCGATGTCAAGGTTACGATCCCTCAATATTATTATGTAATGAACAATATAATATAATATTATTTACTATTACTAGGCAGGTTTTTTTTTGCATACTGTCAATAGATACATCTGCTGACCTACGACCGAGCGAAAAAAGATACCTAAGCAGAATGCGGTGTTATGTTATAAGTCCAATTTAGATTTTGTGTTTATTTGAGAAAACTAGCTGTGGCCCTCGGTGTTACCCGCTCTTTCTAACGTTTATGATATTCCCGTGAGAAGTCCACGATCAAATATGGCCCATGTCCTAATTTACGTTGTAATCTATCTCTGGAACACCTTTTGTCAGTATTGTAAAAAAGAAAAGTCAAAGAAACACATTAACATTTCCCATTTCACTTATACTTATAACAAACTTTCGCATTAATACTAGTATTAAGTTGATACGATTGTGCTACGTATTTTGATACGTAGTTAGTTTACAGGTTATAGAATTTTACTTAGGTACTTTTAGGGCTCAAGAATACTAAGCTAAGCTACGGTAATAATTTAGAAGACAATAATATGGCAGTGCTTTACAAAAGCAAAGATCTTTACTTTAGATTTCATTGATAAGGTTTAAACATAACACAAACTTTAGGCCTGCATTAACGCAACCTCTTTAATTACCTACCTGCGAATAATAGAAAATACCTAAAAAAAATTATACTACCTACTTTAGTATATTGCAAGTAACTGGTATTAACTAATATTAAAATTTTCATTTTTTTTCATTATTCCGGTTTTCGATCATTTATATTAAAAGTGCCCACTTGTTTTCCTACTTAAATATTTAAATACTTCCTCATTCAAAAACGCCCGTAGATCGAAAATGTATATAAAACCGCAATTAATAAACGAAGAGCGAGGCCACAGTCACTTCGTACAATTAAGTGGAATTTTCTTTAAAAAAATGTTAAATTATTTAAAAAAAAATGTTTTAACGAGATGTTCAAATAGATCTCGTTTTTTATAAGTAGTTTTGTTTAACTTTCTGCACCTGTTTCATTCTTCTTGTTACTCATATTATAGAATAATTTGTAACTGCAATATTAGGTTTATGGAATTTATACTAAGTTAAAGTTAAATAGAAACGAAAAATAGATCGTTAGGTCTTGTTTAAGGAAATATTACTTGAAATTTAGTTTACAAGAAGCTTCTGAAAAATATGTATTAATGAAATAAGTAGGTACTTCTAGTATTTACAAATAGATACTTCTAATATAAGTGCTAATAAAGTGCCTCTACCTAACTCGCTTGGTTTTTGATAAAAGACTAATAAGAATAATTTTATCATTTTCGCGACTGATGGTTGAATGGTTAATTCTCCTTTCGCAAATATGTGTTTCTTTTAATCTCTGAACGTAAAGCGCACTTAGGTACATTTTCTCAATAAAATCTTTTTGCATAAATTGAGTACAGTATAATGTAACAATGGACAGTTTGCTGTCTGTTTTTCTATTATTCCTCGATAAATAATGTATTAAAGTGTGCGCTGTCAACTTTTCAAGATGTCTAAGTACCTAGGTAATGTTTTATTATTTAAATAACTTGTTGACGCAAATGCTAAGAATTCTACTTTAGGTGTTATGTTATAAGTTAATCTATACTTATGCTGTTCTAAGAATTATTTTTTGACGTTTCCCTATTTCCGTAATAGGATGCATTTTTCATTGTTATGAAGGTACAGTTAGTAATATCTAAAGTCCTCTCTCTACTTTGTAACCTACTGCCGTTCAGAAAATTGACAAAGTGTGAATAGGACAATAATACATAAATATTACTTTTATATTTAGATAACATTTGAAGATCTTGATCTGTAGATTATGTACAGTCGGCCAACCCAAAGGTGAAATTCATATAAATGTTATTAGACATGCAAATCTACCTTGTAACGGAAGTGTCATCAAAACTGTTAAGACGACTTTCTTGGCAAACCGTACAGTCTATGAGTACCACGATTTTGTATGTAAATGTATGTGTATAAAAATATATTTTTTTATCATTAAGAACAAGCGTTTGACTACCATCCTGCCTGATGTTAAGCAGCAATGTGGTCTACGATGGAGCACACTTGTTCATAATATTAGATTTTAACATTTTAAACAGAACGAAAAATCTAATGTAGGCAGGTCAGTACATTAATGTATGTAGTACTAAACACTCAGATAGGATAAACAGTTACAGGTACAATAAACACATTGAATTATATCATCTGTATAGTTTGATAAATATTTATATATTTTATACTTTTATACATACTACATAAAGAACAATAATTTTGTTGAGGAAGTGCTAAACCTGTTCAATATCCTTACTGTATTAAATTTAGATAATTTGAATATACGTTTAACCATTTAAACCTACTTGACTCTATATAAAAAAAAACATGGAAAACATCTACGTATAATGATAATAAATATATTAATAGGACGACAAAAAAACATTCCAAAGCACCAAGATTACTTTGTCGTGATTTATATCAAGTTTATTTGTAAATAACAGTCACTTAAGCGATGTAGTTTTACAGTTATGATTATGGTAATTATCACTTCCCGTTAAACTTTAACCAGTTCCAACATAATTAATAAGAAGTTGCGAATTTTTTTTTGGTCATCGTTCTGCTTTTTTATTGGACATTGTGTATGTGTGTCTGAGCTAGACATGTAGGTATGTTAACTATATTTACAATGGTCATTAAACCGTGTAATCTTTTAACACTACATTGTGTTAAATAGGTAAATTAGGGGGGGAGGGGCTTACATTTTTCCGGTCTTAACTATGAATCTTGATTTCGAATTATCATCGATTATGAATTTTTTATTTCATTCATTCAAACAATAGCAAAAAGTTATTAGCAAAATCGGTTCACCCGTTCACGCGTGACGACATGAAATAGGAATAGGGATTAATTGTATAAATATACAAAAATTCTGTTGTTATTTTATGCAAAAAAAATATATATTTGGTTGGACTAGTTATGGGGGCCTCGTAATAGTGACCTGGTAAAGACTGAGGGCCTATATTGGAAGCGGAAGGTGTGCGTCTTGGTGAATGCCTTTTTTCCAACATTGGGCTGACAGGGTGATATTCTTGGTGAAAAAAAAAAACAAATTTACAACAACACACACATTGCCTTTATCCCATGTTAAGTAGCAAGAAAGAAAGAAAAGAGAGATATCACACGAGTATGTTGAAGAAGCGAGCTCTCAATGTGTACCTCGGTCCAGTATATGTGTCTTTGATAAAACTCTCCACCAAGTTATGCCAAAATTCGTGCCGAATAATCGTTACGTACATCCACACAAACTTGTAAAATCCTAATGTACAGTATACCCTATTTTTTAAATTTATTAGAAATTTATTGATTAATTAATATAGAATGTACCTTGATGAAGGTCAGCTTAGACCTGAATATGACCCGGCTAAAATAGATTTTCTTAAAACTTATACAATACCTGTAGTGACTTTATAGGTCACTTGTTAGCTTTGTCTGATACCTAGGTTATAAGTTTTAAGTCTAAATAGTTTTAAGTCATAACAAGACCCGTAATAGTGGGTGTACGAACAATTGTTTTGTAGTGATTGGACAATTTATTTTATCGACTTCGTTGCTATCGATACTAATCAACTAAAGTATCGATAAACAAGAGCAGCTGCTTTTAACCGTTTCAAATTGTTTTAAACATTGTTATATTTCGATATATTAATATATGTATTTATATGCATTTAACCTATATTGTTTATTGAAATAAAGTGAAAAAATCAAGATCTTACAGATTATATCGACATCTCAAGGCTCTATGGATGTTCCATCACTACAAATAAATCATGTATACCTATACCTAGACCACAGGCGAAGTTCAGTGATCCATTATAACAGCTAATCTAATGGGCAGTTCGATAATGCGACTACGCACTGTAGTACGACGGCCATGCCCATGCTTGTATCACTGAATTACTAAAAACAGTCATGCACGTAACCAAAACAGGTCAAAGTTAATGTATTCATCAAAATGTGTTCGTGGTTTTGTTCGCGAACACGATCCGTGTGTCTATCATCATAAGAGAATATGCGCGCAAAAAAAAAACTAAATCGAAATTGGGATTATTACCGTCACCGTGGCCATCGCGAGAATCTCACCGAAAACAAGTTTTTTTTATTTAAGAAAATATTATTATTATTCAAGTACTTACGTCACTAAAACAGGGTTCTTCGCCGCAAAACCTTAGTTGGGCGGTGATAATTTGAAGACAACATTGACGTCAGTGCAAAAGAAAAAAAAAATCTATTAAAAAAACCTGTTTGTTTTAGATTTACCTTTGAACACCGACGTTTGGAATGCCTATGGAAAAATCCTTGCTATCGCATCTTGTATCTTCAAATTGTCGGATTTTTTTTTCTTAACCGTGTCGCGTTGAATATGATAATAATAAGTAATGTAACACGTTCTTCCTGTGAGTAGAGTCAGCATCCATCAATGCAGAGTATTAAATATGGCAACGAGATTATCCTGGTTAACATAATAATAAAATAAGCTCTACATGACCTTTGATACCTGTATTTAGGATAACCCTCCGTATTATTTGCTACCTACCTTTGCTATTATTTATTATATATATGAGTTTATTGGGCACTAGCTAACCCGGTAAACGTTGTCTTGGCAATATACATTATTAAAAATGTTTCTCTGCTATTTTTTGCAGGTATTATAAATACGAACTTTTAGCAAGAATCACTCTATGTACTAAAGAAAACCGAATCAAAATCCGTTGGGCCGTTTTATGCTTAGATGTTTAAAACTACGCAGGGGACAGATAGCGGGAGGCGGCTTTGTTTTATACTATGAATTGATATCATACAATTCCGCCAAATTATCATATCAATTCTCTGCTAACCGTTGTAATCTAAATATGTATACGCTGTAATATATATGTATATATATATATATATAAGTGTTCCGTATTGTTTTATAACTATACGAGCATAAAATGGATTTGCATGCTACAAACTTCTGAGATTCATTAGGTAGAGTTTAGTGTTTATTTTTCATTATTTATTTTTGTGTGTTTGTTTTTTAAATCTTTTATTATATTGTTCGCAATGCATTTCTTGATATTGTCAAGTTGTTTTCTCTGTCAATATTGTTCGTGGTCGGCCGAGCGTGGCGGGAGATAGTGCTCTGCGCTCTGTACCCGTTAATAAATTAAATACTGATTACAACGACGTGTTCGTAACTATTGTCATTTCATTGAAAATTTAATATTTAAATAGCTGAAACGTAAATGCAGAGAAGTTAATGTTGTATAGAATTAATTTCAATAACAATGGGTTGAATGATACAGATTGTTGTGACAATTATTGCCAATTTTTTTGGTTTGCTTCGTTAGTACTACTAAATGTAGTTTCCATACTTTCTATTGATACATTTTATATCGCACTAATTTTATTTCCGCGATGTCTCGCATGTGGTCCCTGTGTGGAAGTTTAGCGATAGTTTCATTCAAATTCGATCATTTAAGTACTCATGTGGCTGATGGAGATGATGATGATGCTGATGAAGTAGTTATTCCGTGAAAAAATAACAAACATTTCACACATTTTCGCCTTTATAATAATAGCATGCTATAATAACCTGTCCAACAAATGACTTATAACTCGGTCAATCGGTATATGTATATTGATATGGCAACTAGTTGTACTTGAAGTGATGCTTGGAATAACGCAGCGAGGATCAGGATCAACTGCCACAGCCGGTTGTTTTCAATCAGTGTCGTGGTTGTCCAGTTTAACCTATGACATTCACAGTGATAATCTGTGGAAGGCGCGAGTGGCCTGCGGACCTTACGTCACGCGGCACTCTGCTCGCTGCACACGCGATAAGAATACTTAACACGACGCCTTGCTACATCCTTGGCTTCAAAACAGAACTCCTTTCATAGCACACTATTGCGACCACATACGCACACCTAGTACTATTCTAATTACAGCTCGATGAAATCGCTTCACACCACATCAATCGTCGTGAAAGGATGTAACCTACAACATACTTTGACAAATCTACGTTGGTAAATAGGATGCATCCTTTCGCTCGCCTTGTTTCGGATTTGTTGTGGCTTCTGCAAAGTGCATTCAGCTTGTCGGCCACTGACGCACAGTTCGTTCGTAATTGTGCTTTAATAACTTGGATTGCGAGAGGATTATTGCGTTTGTGGATCGGGTCGTTTTGCAACGATTTATCGCCACCTTGCGTTGACGGCGGTGATCTCTTCCCTAGTGCGGTTAGCGAGCGAGCGTAGAGTAGGCAAGGAGGAAAATTTGGTTCAGGGTCGCAGGAGGTCGCGGGCTGACCTAGCGCTGGGCCCGGGGGACCTCGTCTACCGTGGTACCTAGTAATAATACCTATTTTTTTTTGCGACGTGCATTTTATTGTGTTTCATTTCCGCGAGCATGTGATAAATGCGATGGTATCACGTACTGTTGGCGTTAAACACAATACCTACGTGAATCAGCACATGGAATAAATAATTTAGGTAGGTTGGTAATGTATGTATACTTATAGAGTTTATTCCTGTCGTCACATTGTACAATAATCAATATAATAAGGTACTCACGTAATAATTGCATAATTGTACTGTTACAATTAAATATAAATAGGCTATTTATATCCCTTTACGATGATTAACATTAATTGGTATATATTCTAGATGGTACTTAACAAGCAAGCTGCATGTGTAACATATTCATATGGATAGAAAAATCAGTACCTACAACCTATTAGGCCGGTATTACCTAATTCACCTTGACAATAACTTATTAACAAACAAGCAGGTAGGTAGGTTTCCACCCTATTAGATTAAATGTCGAGACAAAAAGTTGTCCAAATCAGGAAATTGACATCAGTCGATTGATTTGTGAGAATGTTTGTCCTTGTATATTCCAATATAGGTACTGCACTAATTGTGTTGTGATCTCAAACGTTATTTTAAGATATGCATTGGTAAAAAATAAATGCATTGAACACCTCGTCGACCTATTGCCAAATTACTCTTCACGACTTTTTTTTAACTTAATCACTATACGAAATATGTAAAATGAGTGGAAAGTCGGGATCTGTGATGCGTGGGATGTCCACCAGCGCGAGTGTGACAGATGAGTCCCGACAATCACAACGAGATGCACTGTTCCCTTTCGTCCTTCACTCACCTGTGAGGGGTGGTTTGTTGTTTTCCAAGGGTTGGTAGGTAGGGTTTTTTTGTCACTGGTGTGGTGCGTACGATTGGGTAAGTGAGACGTGGTTAACGCGAGGTGCGCGCGCGCGGCTCGTCAGTCGGATGGCTACTGGTGGCAGTATGCGCGGTGTCTCACTTTTATCACATTGCATCGTCGTACGCGCAGCTCCTGAACCTGCGCGCTTGCCGTGCCGTGTTACTCGTCGGGATCTTCTTTTCAGGTGTTTCAGGATTATGTTGCAGTTTAATTATATTACAATTTATATTATTTGAAGTAAAATTATGAGCAAGTGACTAAATAATGTTAAGTTTTAACTGACTGGAAAAAAAATCAGAGGTTTTCAAGTCGACGTTACCGCAATACTTTTGACTGGATGAACCGATTTGGATAATTGTTTTTTTATTTCAAAGCTGGTGTTTCCTGTTTAGTCTTATTTTAGTTCAGTTTCGACAATGGCATCCGAGGAAACACCACAAATCTGTCAAATGTTACTGATTGAAGTAGGTCCTTTTTTTCTTAAAGTTATTAGTGTATTAGTTAATAAGGTGAAAAAAGTGATATTTTAAATAAGCAGTATAAATATTTATAAGGGGTAACAATTCATACACGCTTTAACTTGCGTCATACAAGAGTAGTAGGCATATGAAAAAAAATAGGACATTGGCTTTAAGCTTTAACATTAGCGTGACGAACCCTAGTCAAACCAAGACGAAATAGCTCTTTGTTTGGTTTAGTCAATTAATTAATGAAATACAATGCGAATTTATTAAATATCCACATTCAGTTAAGTCGGGATGGAGTCGTCCTACTTTTCCGATTTTTTTTCATATTCATACAGAATTTTATCTCGGTTACAATGCTATAGAATACATTTCAAGTCACGATTTCTTTTTACCCCACTCTTCCCTACCTAACCCTTGTGACCCAATCCTGGGATAGATGTGGTCCAATCTTTACTCTTCTTTTCCTGCAATGATATGAAGCATCTATAAGTCATCGGTTTTGATTAATGTCACATCGATATAGGTATTTAAGGGAGCAGGTGTGAAGTCTCTATAATGTTGTCGTTCATGCTCTAGAAGGCAATGTGCTGGCAATAAAACAGGAATGAGTATAGATGATTAAAAAAGGAAAGATTATTTTTCTGGAGTCAAGAATAAGTACTCGTTGAAAAGATACAGCCACAAGTATGTACGTCTCCGGAGAATGCCCGTACATCAAGACACTGGCACGTATTTGGTGGTGTTTTGCATTCATCATCATGGTCATCATGCCCACTCATGTCGACTGGACATAAGATAAGTTTATCCCGAGGGGAGCCACTACGATCGGTTGGTATTGTGCTTTCCTTCGTTAATGCTAGCCCGCCTTTTTTATCAGTTCTTGGATTACACTGTTAGAGGTTTACCCACGCTGTGCTTTCCTATTTGTAACGGTCACTCTAGGACTTTCAGACGCCATCAGCCGGGTGTTGGGTATATCGCTTAACTATAGTGATCTAGTATACCATATTAGTATAAGTCACGCCATATACAGATGCAGCTAAGGGTTAGTGAGCTTATAAGGAATTGTGATCGATCCAGTAGCAAAGCAGCTGAGAGGACCTCTTAATTGATACAGTGCTACTGGCTTTGTTCTATGTTTCATCAAGTGGATTCACAATGCTCTGTAGTTTCTATTACACAAGGACAAGCCAAGTAAAAAGTAAAAGTCAAGGCTTCGATTGAGTTGTTTTTATTACTAACATGAGACCTAATACTAAAAATATATATCAACTAAATGTCGATAAGCATTTGAACAATTCATGTTCTTAGCAACTACTATTATTAAAGTAAATAAAAGCCTTACGGTAATTTCCTACACATTTAGCATTAGGTATATTATATCACATTCTATGTTGACATTGCCCTTTAACATGACTGTGGCATCTAAAAAACACGTTTCCATACAATTCAGTATGTGGGTACATTGTAACGGTCGTGGGTCAAACTGTGTATTATATGTTTCAGAACATGGTTTATCTGTAAAGTGACCTACACCATTTTGCTATTTCTTTTTAACAGACTTTACTTCTAGAACTTTAGAAGAGTAGGGGATTCTTATGGATATCTTTGAAGATGAAAGAGTCAACGCTAATATTTGACGCTAGTCCCCTAATCAATAAGGCAATATTTAGATCGCACACTTGTCTGTTGTATGTCAGATACGGAATAACTACATTCAGTAACCTTTGTATAGGTATAAGTGACAAGCATTTCATAGGGAAAGGGTTTAGTTAGTAAATATAGAGTACGTTTTTAACCGTCTAATTGGTCCGATGAAGCGGCAGAAACTTTTAATAGAGAGGATTTTATTTTTTAATGTATTGACATCGTCATATGAAATATTCAAGTCTCCTTTTCAAAATAAAAGAGAAAGGGGGCACTTGACATCTCTTTCTCTCTTCAAGAGACTCGCGCAGCGTATACCCTGAAAAAGAGAACTCATGAACTTCCGAGCGCAATTTGAAGAACTAGACTTCTTACTGTATTCGTTCATTAAGAAGATTGCACTGTTTAAATCGATTTCAATAATTTTAACCATTAATAGCACATGAATCGGAATAACAATTTACTCTTGTGAAACATTAAGTACCTAAAGTGACCAGGATGACCGCATCATCATAAGGTTCTACACCCAATCCGGTATGCAGGTACCCTCTCAAGTTGTTCTTCCGGTTACCGCGGTTTGTTGAAACCAAGCAAATACACGTGGTAGCGAAGTTATCAAAATCTAATGTGTGATCTTCCGCATGATATAGGAAGGTCAGGTACTAAAGCTTGCAAACTTGAACTTGCCGAAAATTTGCTCGTTAAACATCAGGTAGTTTGTAGAGGCATAACATATACGTAAGTAAACTCTTAATTATGCAACGAACATGTCATGAAGAATTTTGCTCAACAATTGTTCTTAGGTACTGCCTAGACATTGGAAGAATTTATTAACATTCGTGAAAAAGGTGATGAGACAAGAAGTAAGGCGTAGATTAGGCAATGAGATAAGACTAGGAAGAAGCCTGATGAGAAACTGTCGTCGATCGGTTGAGTATCGGTTATATTATATACTACCTAATATGGTTATATTAGGTAGGTAATTTCGTCACTGTAACTATGTAATGAACAGAAAGTGATAGTATGCAGTATTAAAGTTTACTATTGTATTTGAACGAGATGCTAGTATAAAGTCGCATAAATTTAAGAAATTGTATGTCTACTGGTCGTCAAATCTGCTATTGCAGGAATATTTCGATTGTGATGGAATTTCTGTAGTACCAGCTGCTTTTGTGAGAGTAAAATAAGTACAAGCGTTTAAAGCAAGCCGTATATAGAGAAAAAAAAGAAAAAACACGGGTTTACTAAATTCCTCCAACAACTGTATTGCGATCGGACTATTTTTGACACAGCAGACTTGTTGCAATTGAGGGATTATGGAAATACGAGTAAAAGCGACATATGGATGATATTATTATTTTACTGCGCAACCATTAGTATAAATAACTAGGCACTACTACTATTTACAGTCTGAGAATTGTAGCAATGCATATGCAATAGAAAAGAACAAGGAGAAAGATTTTTAAGTGTAGGGCATCCAACTAATAGTTTAGTACCTTCTTGACGAAATAAAAACAACGCTTGTGACTGTTACGCTTGAGGTGCGTATTGTCTCCTTTTATAACTTACTTTTACTTTAGTTTTCTACTTTAGTCAGACAAAGCAAAATCCTTACCTGAGTAGTTCTTGGTTCACGTTTCAGGACAAAATACAGCGAGCTTCGTTATTTTTATTTCTTTTAATATTTATTTCAATCAGAGTTACAGCTCGGTAAAAAATAAATAAATAAAAATAAATAATAAATAAATATTTACAACAACACACACATTGCCTTCATCCCATGTTAAGTAGCTAAAGCACTTGTGTTATGGAAATCGGACACCGAAATATACTTACTTAAATACTTTCTTTCGCGCGTCCAAGTCTAGGAGAAAATTCACCACAATAGAGTTCTATAGTTATGAACTTGTTGTCTGTATATCTATTATAAATACATACACTCACGTCCGCAATTCCCAAACGGAGGTGGACAAAACCTTAGGATCACAAATTCGCTCTCATTTAGCATAATAAGAAGATAAGAATGTCAATATTGACCTTCAGTTGAAAACTGAAATCTCCAGATCCATTACATCCCAGATCGGCATGGGATCATTTTTTCATAATATCTATATTATTCGGCCTGTCTAAATTTACTGGTTTACCTAGTAGAAACTAAACTACTATATAGTTATAAAGTCATACTTACGATTTTTCTAAAGCTTCCTAGGTCCTAACCTACTATTGAAAGGCTTGACATATAGGTATTATTTCAACTACCTGGCCATGACGTATAACATTTTTAACCATTTTAAAAATTAACATTTCTAAAAATAGTCAACATATGGTTTGCTATTTTCATCTTAAGAGCGCGTAATTCCATCGTTGTTGTGATGACGAAGCAAAAATAAAAATAAATCTAAATTAAAATTAAATTATTCGGATTTGAAGATATCCCAAGTAACCCGTCCTCAAATCATACCTATAATAAAACAATCTGTATAGATTGCCAGGTCAGAAGAACGGCTTGATGATGAAACAATACACATCTAATCTACACTATGCACATCTGATTGTTACACATTTGTTAAATAGAGTGATTAAGCACGAATCTTAATGCATATACTTAGTTGAGACGAATGAAGTTTTTACCATTTCCCGAACATATAAACCCTGAAATCGGACAGAATTCGCTTCATTCCTTTCTCCGGAAGAATTAATTGACGGGCGACATAATTGACCATTACGCTACATCGAAGTTCCAATAAATGTTCTTACATACATAGTTTTGGAGCACTCCTCTCAGAACAGGAAGTGTGAATGATAATTTATAATATATAGTTGCAGGTTCAAAACAATCATCATTGGTTAATCAAAGGAGGATTGCAATGTAGCCGGTTTTATAAATTATTAGGTATGAATAATAAAATAACGTGTGGTGTTACTCGTGGGTCGGGTGTGGTGACCTGCACAAGGGCACGCTCTTGTTGCACCTACCTACGGCCAGTTGTTATTATTTATGTGTTCACTATACAGGTTGGGTTCTGACGAATAATTACAGACAATGTAGGTCTATACATACGGGCCATAGCAGAATTGTAGCAGTACCGTATGGTGATGGCGAATAGAATACATGTGTCTCCACCCCACCACAACTTTTCCCGTCTTGGCGGTCGTAAGAAGCGACCGAGGGAACACTCCAGAGGATGGGTAGCAGCGCAGTGGTGTAGTGGTTTAACACACAAATATGTGAGTTAAACCAGGGCATTACCCACCAATTAATCATAGATATATAGATATCACTGGGGGAGGCCCTCGTCCAGCAGTGGACGTCACGTGGCTGATGATGACAGCAAAGTTTGTCGCGGAAATGTTTGAAGCTAAAATAGATGTTATTTGGAGTTTAAGGGTCATTTGCCTGAAAGATGACGGCTGGAAACCGGGGTCTGCGCACCAATCCGTCCCCCGCGGGCCGGGCGGGGTCCGGGGAAGGGGCGGGGGCGTGCAAGAAGGATCCCGAGCCGGCGTCAGTTTATACAACGCGAAGCCTGCGCTTTGTGGGTATCAGTCACTTCACAACTTCTCTCTTCAATGCGCGAACAGCTGGACCGATTTTGCTAAATCATTTTTTTATTTTTGTTATTGTCAGGAGTAGGATGTTCCTTGTACGTAGCTGATCAGGCTGTTACGGGGTCGCCGGCAAAAATGAGTGGGGTTTTAGTGGGTGTGAGTCCCACATAACCCCGTCGCTGTCCCCACCAGCGCGGCGGTGGAGTATCGATGGCGGATTTCGCCACGATAATAAAAGGAGAGGATGTTATGAAAGAAATAAATTTCTCGGAAAGTTATACTAATTCAAATTAAATATTTAAAATTATGACTGGAAAACTTATGTCGGTTTCGCTATTCTGTAATGAACTATTGTTTGGGAATTCCAAAACAAATAGATGCAACAGTTTTCTTTCATCATATCACGGGAATTTTTTCTTCACTGATATTAGTTACCGTAGCGGTAGCATCTTTTCCGATAGAGGCCTACGTGACAGCTTCCTCGCAGATAAAAGATAACATGACACTGTTAATTAGATTATATTCTGAAGACTTGAGAATAGAGCAGTTATAGCTTAGTTGTCGGCTTAAGTTCCTTTTACAGTACCTGTCTAAGAGAAAATTGATACAAGATTTGGGCATATGGAGAGAATGGATGTAAGTCGATTGACGAAAGAGATTTATATGGGTGATGTATTGGGCCGGGTGAGTAGAGGTCGCCCCAGAAGGACATATACAGATCAGATTGGTGATGTCCTGGCCGAAGGTGGCGTGAAAAGTACT